>CAKNYM010043195.1:17572-148981 GCA_932195095.1 Andricus curvator
TATATATATATATATATATATGTCAACATAGTCTCCAATGAGAGGTCAAAATCAATAAAAATTCGTCCAATTATAATTTAAAATTTGTCGAAAAGTTTCGGCTACTGTGGCAGCCCTCATCAGTCAAAATATTTATTGCTAAAGAAAAAACCTCGTCGACAGAAGCACTATAAGGCACCTTGACGCTGGAGAGACCTATACATACCTGGGCGTGCCACAGAGCCGCATTCAGGACGTGACATCTATAAAGGATACTCTCCGATGCAGATACAAACGTCTCATCCGACGGATATGCTCTTCCGAACTGTCAGCGAGGAACAAAGTATCTGCAACGAACATGTTTGCCGTCCCAGTAGTAAGTACTCTATAAATTTGGAGTGGTTCCATGGACGAAGAACGAGCTCAGATCCCTCGATATCGGGTCCCGAAAGGTTATGCACATGAACAAAAGCATGCACCTTAAGTCTTCTGTTTCGCGACTTTACATCTCACGCCGTCAAGGTGGTCGTTGAATACTAAATCTTGAATGTCTTCACAACAGGATTATTCTGGGTACAGCACATATAGTCGCAAACGGACAAGACCCTCTTCTTAAAATGGTCAGGAAACACGAAGAAGTGGGCAAAGGGTCGTTTCTGTACAAAGCAGAGGAGAAGGCTGCTGAAACACTCGGCCTTGACTTCAATATCAGGGGTGAGCAAAATGCATAAAATCTTATCCATCTTGAGTACTCACTCCTGCAGGCCCGGATCGGACCAGTTCAGATTAGCACTTGCTCCCGGCGAAATCCTGCGGTTGTCCTTATGACAAACTGTTAACACTATATATATATATATATATTCAGTTTCGATTCCTTTGGAATAGAACTGAAGGGCCTATTACAAAGCCACGCGTCCTCCAGTAGCGGATAGAGGGTCCCTGTACCAAGGGTTTCGGCTGAATATGGGTACAATAATTAATAAGCAGTCGCGGACAATTGTCCAGGGATGGTCCCGAAGGAATAACCCATAAGAGAAGACGTAACATCCGTGCTGAAAGCTGAATGGCACCTAGGTGAGGTGTCTTAAATGGTGACTCTGGGATACCGGGCGACCTCTCAGAGTATGCAGCCTTATCCTTGCACGCGGATCTCTATAAGGATGGACGAACCCTTTCCCTAGCTGCTCGTAGGAACAACAATGACACCACCAAAACACGAAAAAGTTGTAGATGCGGTTCAAAACGATCGAACGCGCAGAGCACCCGACAATCGGTCGGCAAACAATGCCGATCATCCTAGACTTTTACACACCAACATTTGGCCCACATATTCACCTCATATTTAAAGTCGGAGACGCCCATTCCGCAGTGGCTGGTGTTAGGACGCACTATACTCCTGCCCAAAAAAGGCAACTTGTCCAACCCAGAGAATTGCAGACCAATAACTTGTTTGAGCACACTGTATAAGATCTTTACAGCTGTCCTAAACAACAGGATTGTTCGACGAATTGAGCCTGAGTGGTGAGAGATGTACGAACAACGTGGTTCGAAAAAAGGTGTAGCAGGCTGTCGAGAGAACCTGCTATTTGACAGGTGTGTCTGTAAAGACGCTGCAGCATATCAAGGCGTCCTGTCAATGGCCTGGATTGACTACCGGAAAGCTTTCGATTCAACCTCACATAGACTTATCATTTGTCTGTTGAAAAGCTTGAAGGTGCATCCACACATCGTGAGATGCATAGAGAGATTGATGCCTCTTTGGAAAACTAGATTCACTATCTCATCTAGAAATTATCGTGGGACAACGAACAATGTCACCTTCCAGAGGGGCGTCTTTCAGGGCGATACCATGAGCCCTTTGCTTTTTTGCATCACACTTCTGCCTCTATCTCTCACACTACGAAATTCTTCTGGATACCTCTGTGGCGACACTAATCTGCATGAGCATAATGTCACTTATGTATTTTATAGGGATGACCTGAAGGTAATTTTTATATTACCTCTGGTAAAAGCAAACTTCAAACTACTATAAATATCGTCAAGAAGTTCACAGAAGAGATTGGGATGGACTTTGTTTGGACAAGTGTACCAAAATTAATATGAAGAAAGGAAAGATTACTGGCGTTCCCAAGGACCCTGAGCTTGTGGATATAAGTGTTATTAGACATCTTGATACTGGAGAGACCTATACATGCCTGGGCGTGCCTTAAAGCCGCATTCAGGACGTAACATCAGTGAAGGACTCTCTCCAAAGCAGATACAAGTATCTTCTTCGACAGATTTGGTCTTCGAATCTGTCGGCGTTGAACAATTTTAACATCAGAAGTGAGGAAAGTGCATTACTCCATCTAGACGCTTCACTTCTGAAAGCCGAAGTGAAGAAAGCAGAGGTTGAAAAATGTCACGAACAACTACTCGACAAGAAAATGCACGGAAACTTTCACAGAAATGTAGAAAAACAGTCCTTGTCGAACGAGCAAACTTTTGCTTTCCTCATATCATCAGGGCTTAATTCAGGTACAGAGGGTTTTATTTTCGCATCCCAGGACGGTGTCATTTCCACCTTAGCATACAGTGACCGCATTTTATGTCAAGAAGTTCCCAGCGATAGGTGCAGAGCGTGCCATGCACACGCTGAGTACCTAGAACACATACTATCGGGGTGTCCCACCCAGGCAGGAACGACGTATATCTACAGACATAATGCGGTCCTAAGAGTGCTTTATTGCCATCTTTGTCGCTCTTACGGTGTTGGCCGCGACCCTGCCCTGTCGAACGCTCCAAGGGAGATTGAGTCAATAGTCTAAAACGAGAAGTGCCAAATTTTCTGGAACTATGATTTTCGGACAGCAGTCTCCGTTGCACACTCGAGGCCTGACATGGTTCTCCAAGACTTAGAGTAACGAACTATATTCGTGATCGAATTCTCGGCTCCGTCCGAATACAACATCACTGCCAAGGAGAAAGAAAAGGAGGAGAGGTATCAAGACCTTAAAAGGTAGCTGCAACGACTGCACGACTCTAGCAACGGAAGTTGCTCTCAGTTGAACCCTGCGGTGGTTGTTTAACCCTTTTTTTAAATTATATATATATACATATGTCGCTTCGTGTCTCAAGACACACGAGGTTTTCGCTGGCCTGTCGTTCTGATTTCATCGTGCCCTATGACCATGCATCTCACGATCGTGAGACGTAGCCATAGGTATGATTTACCGCGGCTCTACTGAGAGCCAGTGTCATTTTTAGATGGCAGTTGCTCCCAGTGGGACCATGCGGTGGTTGTGTAGCCCTTTTCTTAATTATATATATATTGATAAAATCGACCATTAAAAGAAGCTATTTTTGATCATAATGGATAAAAATCATAAACTATGCATGACTTTTAAAAATACTTAAAACTTGTATTTTACTTTCAATCTTGTTATAAGTGATTCTTCATGGATTTAAAAATAAGTGTCTAAAATCTGAAGTTAATGAATATTTAGTTAGGGAAATTTACTAAATAACAAAAGAAAGTGTTTAATATTTCTCCCTTTGTAGAGTAGTTGAGAACCTTCTGTATTATACGGCAACGGGCGGTCACGGTGCAATTCTCCATTGAAGAATAGAGCCAGGTATATACTTACAGAAGTTTGAGTGACAGTCTAATACTGACCAATTAAAATTTGGATTATTTCTAAGAATAGGAAACAAGTGGTTTTTAAATAAAATAAAATTCACAAAAAATTACTTGTTATTAGAACAATTTAATATTCATGTTCATTTTGAAATATTTACAGATATTTTATAAATTGAAGAGTGAGTGAAAAAAACGTAATACGTCCATTTTTTGAAAAAGTTGAGATAATGATTGCTTCTGAATGTTTTGAATGTCATCATTTCGAATTCAAACTTAATTTGTCGGAAAAAATATTTTCTTCTCGGTTTCAACGTCTATCCACAAAAATAAAATAAATTGTAAACAAAATTTATAATTTCCGAGTACAAATTTATTACGTTAATAGGTGATAATTTGTAACCATGTAAGCACTTTTGGAAATTCAGAAATAATTTGCAATATTTGTTTTATAATATACATATAATTTTACACAACTTTACCTTTTAACTTTCTTAATTTAAATATATAGTTCTTTGTATAAAGCTTTTACTTTATCTCCACACTTCTCTTGTTTCTGAATTGGAATGTTAGCATTTTCCCAAAATTGTTTACACCTAATTATTGCACACTGGGGACTTTCATTGGACGGTTGCTTTCTTTTCCGAACATCTCTGCTCTTAAAGAAAGTATTGCAGGACTTGTCTCTTCGATGGTAATTTACATCCAAGAATATCTTTTTCGAAGTTTCCAATAAGGTATATTTCGCTTCTTGCAAGTTTCATCGTCATGATTTTAACACTTTCGTTTACTTTATTTGCACATCACAATTGCATATAATGTGCAAAATAATAAATTGACCTCACAATATTATGATAGCTAAATAACAGGTATCCGTTTCCTATTGACTATACCCAAGATTCATTACCAGGACTGCTGCTTTCCTAGGTTACCGAGAATCGTTCGGGTTCTCAACTTTTAATAATCAAAAAATTTGTAGTGAATAACAAAAATGCAAGTCGTGCCATCTAATTGTTTTTAAACAATTTTTTTTTTAGTCGGATTTTTCATGAAGATCTCAAGCATAATCTGAGTCCTACGTGGGTATGAAATTCGAAAATTCGCTGTTTTTGGCAAGCCATAATATACATAATTAAAAGTTTGTCATAAGGACAACCGCAGGATCTTGCCGAGAGCGGGTTCTATTCTGAAAGATTGCACCCGCTCCCGGCAAAGTCGCGGTAAAATTTCAGCTGTAACCACGTCTCACGACAGTGAGATAGGTGGTTACAGTCAGCGATGGACTCAATACGATGAACCGGCAAAAGTCTCAGGCACCCTCAGAACACGAAGCGACCCCAGGATGAGCGCCTCCTGCATTCTACCCGCATTTTGTTGACACGCAGGGATGCTTTCCAGGCTATTAACCAGTGAAAGCTTGGCACCTCCAAGAGCACCGATGATCAGGACGACTAGCTTAACAGAATATTCCGGGTATAGCTGTCGCAACTCCCTTGTAAGATCTTTATATCTCTCTTTCTTTTCATGCTCCTTGGCTATCAGCTTTTTTTCAGCTGGTGCCGAAAATTCGATAACGAGCATGGCTTGTTTCTCGAAGTCAGAAAGAACTATGTCAGGCCTCGAGTGCACAACAGAAACAATTGTCAAGAATATGAAGTTTCAGTATACGCGGCAGCGGCACTTCTCATTTTCGACAATTGACTCTATTTCCCTAGGAGCGTTTGGCGGAGCTGTTTTAGTGCTAATGCCGTAAGAGTAACAGAGATGGTAATAAAGCACTCTTAGTGCCGCACTGTGACTTTGGATGTAGGTCGTTCCCGCATGAGTTGGACAACTAGATAGTATGTGGCCTAGATGCTCGGGGTCTGCATTGCACGCTCTACAGCTAGCACCGGGAATGTCTTGGCTCAAAATTCGGCGACGGTATGCTAAAGTGGAAATGACACCGTGTTGGCACGCCAAAATGAAACCCTCCCAGCCCGACTTCAATCCGGGTGATTTAAGGAAAGCAAACGTCAGCTCGTACGACATCGACTGATCCTTTACATTTCTGTGGAAGATGCCGTGCATCCTCTTTTCGAGAAGCTATTCGCGGAAGTTTTTCTGCTGTTCTTTCTTAATCCGGGCATTCAGGAGTGAGTACTCGAGATGTATAAGATTTGATGTATTTTGCTCAACTCTGATATTGATATCAAGGCCGAGTGTTTCAGCAGCCTCCTTCGCTGCTTTGTACAGAAACTCTCCTTTGTCCATTTCTTCGTGCTTCCTGACCCTTTGAAGAAGAGGGCCTCGTCCATGGAACCACTCCAAATGAATAGAGTACTACCGGGACGGCTAGCATGTTCGTTGCAGATACGTTATTCCGCGCCGACAGTTCAGAAGACCAAATCCGTCAGATGAGACGTTTGTATCTGCTTCGGAGAGTATCCTTTACAGATGTCACGTTCTGAATGCGGCTCTGTGGCACACCCAAGTATGTATAGGCCTCTCCAGCGCCAAGGTGTAGTGTAGCGCTTCTGTCGTCAAGCTCAGGATCTCTGGGAATGCCAGTAAGTTTTCCTCGCTTCAAATAAACCTTGGCACATGTAATTGCTCTTTATTTTTAGCATAGATCTTAAGATCATCCATGTGAAATACATGAGTGACCTTATGCTTTCGATTTCCAGGTTTGCCGCAGAAGTACCCTTCGGAATGACGAAATGCGAGAGATAGTGGCAATAATGATAGGCAAATTGGAGTGGGCTAATGGTGTCGCCCTAAAAGACACCTCTCTGAAAGGTGACGGTGTTAGTTGTGACACGATGTTTTCCAGATGAGATAGTAAATCTGGGTTTCCAGAGCAGCATCAATCTCTCTATGCACCTCACGATGTGCGGATGAACCTTTAAGCTTTCCAACAGACAGATGATAAATCTATTGGAGCTTGAATCGAAAGCTTTCCGGTAATTAAACCGGGCCATCGATAGGAAGCGCTGGTAGAATGCTAGCGTCTTTGCAGACACATCTATCGATGAGCAGGTTGTCCCGACATCCTGATACGCCTTTCTTCGAGCCGCGTTGTTCGTATATTTCTCGCCACACAGGTCCGATTGTCTGAACAATCCTATCATTCAGGATAGCTGTGAATATCTTATACAGTGTGTTCAGACAAGTGATTGGCTTGTAATTCTTCAGGTCAGCCAAGTTGCTCATCTTTAGCAGGAGTACTGTGCGTCCCTCCACCAACCACTCCGGAATAGGCTCTCCCGACTTTAGATATGAGTTAAAAATGCAGGCCAGATGCTCTTGGGTTGAAGGAAACTTCTTCCACCAGAAGGTCTTGATACCATCTGGTCCCGGAGCGGAATAGTTCTTCATGCCTCTTAATACGTTTTTCACCTCCTCGGTAGTGATAGGTAGGCATTCCTCCTCAGCTGTTATGAGGGCATTGCACAGCTCCTTGAAGCTATGTATGTTCTTTGAGCCTTCTTTCAGTGGATGCTGGACTTTGTAGACTTCTCTCTAAATTGCTTCTACCTCCTCTGGTTTGAGCGGATGGTGGACAGTAACTGGAGGATCTTGGAAAAGTCCCTTCGCTCAAGACTTATCCTAGCGTCAGATAGTACCCGTATTTTGTCAACAATATGCTGACTAATGATCAGCAGCTTTCACTTCTTAAGTGTGTGATCACGGATCCGCAGTTAGCACGCAAACTGCCGAACCTTGGCGGTGAAATTCCTGCCAGATCTTATGTAGTCAATCACACACTGAATGCGGCACGTGTACTGTCTTGCACAGCCTATCTTTGTGCTGAGTTGATGCATTCGTCTTTTGGTCTTATGATCAGCCGTTGGTTTTGTTTTACGGTTTGCATCCGCCAAAGCTCTCGCTGCATTATACACACAACAAATGATAGTCCAAAGGTCGGATTTTTCGGAAAAACCTCCACGAAGCTCGTCATCCAGTTCAGCCAGATCTTTGGGCTTGAGAGAAACCTGGATGTTGATGTTTCTCCGAGTTCTGAAGCATCGCTCTTCTTCTTTTGGATGCCTGAATGCGGTTGGGCTCAGTGTCGCCCCTCTTTCTCTGTTGCTGGCTTGTTCTGGCTGTGGTAGAGTAGGCGGTCCGCTTACATATCCCCTTTTCCGGAGTTGTTCTGCATGGATACGCAGACGTTGATGCGAAAAGTGCGAAAGCTCTGGGTGTTTCTCGCAGCACAGAGCATGCAATCGTGCCATGTAACCTTCTCGTTCAGGGGCCATACTGGTATCGTAGCACTCTAGCAGGTCGGCATTGAGTCCATCCGTCCACACAAAAGTACCGAGATTCTGCCGGTCCATCGCATCCACTCCGTCTTGATTGGCTCCTTCTAGTCTAGGGTACTTTGCATTGTTGTCCATCCTTGTAGAGCCCCGCATGCAAGGATGAGGCTGCATACTCTGAGAGATCGCCCGGTATCCCAGAGTCACCGTTCGATACACCTCACTCAGGTGTCATTCAGCTTTCGGCACGGTTGTTACGCCTCCGCTTGGGGGTTAATTCCTTCGGGACCACCCTTGGACAATTGTCCGCGACTGATTATTAATTATTGTAAACATATTCAGCAGAAGCCCTTGCTACAGGGACCCTATATCCGCAATCCGAGGACATAGAGGCGTCGGTTCTATTCCAGAGGACATAGACTTATACCATAAAAATGTTACTTATGCTTTTAATTTATAGAAAGCACATAAATATATATGTGAGTGCCCGCGAAGAAAGGGATATAATGCGGAAAAAATGGACTTTTAGTTTTTTACAAATATCGATAATTTTTTATCTGCTCTTTCATAATACAAGAATATTATTCCTATATCAAAAAAATTAGAAATTGTTATTCAAGTGAAAAGTGAGGGCCTCTTATTGGGTTCCTGTGTTAGACCGCCTCTTCAATCCCTCCTTCTATAAAATGAAGCTACCGCGCGTTAGTTCCCATTCTTCGCGGACGATCACATATGTATATTTTCCAGAAAATCTTTCAAACAAAAAAATCCATATAGTACATAATTTAGAGGTCTTCATCGGGGTGGGCCGAAAATATAAAATTTCTGGAAAAAAGTAATTGCTAGTGTTGAAAAGTTGACACTTGTTAATACAAAAATAAAAAATATACTTATAACTATTTAGATTACAAAATGGTCCTAAGGTGTCTCAATTCGGTCAAACATTTTTAATTTTAAAAATTTACAAAAATTTTCCTACGGTTCCGAAAATTATAATAATTTTCTTTTACGTGCAGTTTTTGGTACTATATGTATATGACATTCCTTCGATTTGCACTGGAGAAGCAAGCTATAATTTCTTCATATCGAAGAAAAATTTCTTCCTAGACTTTACACCTGTTTAAAAGTCATAAATGACTAAATTCACTTAAAAAATGTAACATCTAAGACATTTTTTTCAAGATCTAAGGAAATTATGGCTTGCTTTTTCATTGCAGTCCAGTGCATATAATTGTTTTTAATACAGTGGTTTATATTAATACCACGAAACACATATTCCTTTTCCCAAAGTCAGTTGAAGTTTTAGTTTTTGAGTTATTACATATTTAAGCTGGACCAATCAGGAGCGTGGTATAAACAGTCGTGCGTACGTGAGCGTGATTTCAACGCAGTGTTAGCTTAAATATTTAATAACTCAAAAACTAAAACTTCAACTGATTTTTGGAAAAGGAATTTTCGATTTATTTTTTAAATGTTTATACAGCCATATGAGTCCGGACACTACAGTGTGGGACACCCTGTGTAATAATTATGAACAGTCGCATTAATTATTGCCTTATAGACTCACTGCACAACATTCACAACTTTACATCAGTGTTGTGTAGTAACTCGTTACTTGTAACGAAGTTACAAAAAAAGTTACGTTCCTTCTAAAATTTTTTGAACTTGTCACTTTTTCAGATAAGTAACTTCTAACATAACTTAGTTACTATGTGTACAGTAACTTGTAACTCTAAGTTAGTCAATTTTTCGTTACTTTTAGTTTTTTGTATTACCAATCTTCTCTTTAAGAGCGAGGTGATGTGGGTTGAACCGAAATTTTAAAAATGGCGCGCAGCAGAAGAACAAAAACATAAGTCTTTGAATCTTTAAGTTTCTGAGTGTTTGAATACTTTGGAACTGTTTCCAAACATTAAAAAGTACTTTTACGCTACAACAGGACTCTTCCTGGCATTGCTTCTGTGAAAAGTGTCTTCAGTCTCGCAAGCCTCGTGATGACCCCAAGGAGATGTAAAAATAGGGGGTAAGCGCTTCAATTACTCTTCAAGATTATTAACGAATATCGTTAACGATGTAGAAGAGATACCATTATAATCCTTTTGCGTTTATTATATTCCAAACATGTAGTCGTTCACATTTCAAAAAATCGCATAGGTGTATTTTATTTTAGCTCCTCATAAAAATGGTTGTGGCTTAAATACTTTACGTAAAGAACTCATCCGCTAGGATCACCACATCCATTGAGACCGACAAAAGCATTGTGGTATATAGGAAAATTCTTTATGAGAATTTTTATATTTTTAAAAGGATTATAAATTATTAAGGAATAAACTGCAAAAATTTCGAACTTCTTATTTAACAGGAACATTGAAAATTAAAATATTTAAAAAATGTTCTCATATACCACAATGTTTTCTTCAAACTCAACAGGTGTGGCGCCTCATAGTGGATTATTTCCTCCAATGTAATTAATGGTTGAGAAAATGTACCTGCTGTCCAGGGACCCCCACGAGGAAAAATGTCATCTTCCTTTCAAGCTAAGAACTTTAGAAATGTGTTATAACAGCTTTAAAGGACGTCAGAGTACTTTTTGGTGTAAGGAAGCCAAATGTCAGAGGGATATTTTAGCACAGACACAACATTTTTTTCGTTATTCTCGTATATTTCTCAGCGCAGCACATTCTACTATTCACGTCAACTTTCGCACTTTCAACTTTCTTAATTCGCAATTTATTAAAAAGTTCCTAGGGCTAAGTAGGAACCAACCAAAAATAAAAGTAATAGCTTAGTTGAACAAAAATGTACTAGATCTATCAAAATCTACAGCTAGGCTTGTTCTGTAACATATGTCCATGCGTATGTGCGAGGCTAGCTTAAGCGACAAATAATAACTTAGAAAGTAGTGAAGCACAGTAACTTGACAATTTGCATAATAGTGAAATAGCAAGAGAAATTAAAGTAACCGGCCGTAAATGTATAGTACGTTCAAAAAAGCCACTACCAATGTGTAATTTCGAGCAGTGAGTTCGTACTATCTAACAAAAATTTAAAGAAACTCTTCCTAAAATGATGCTGTGAGGGAGCCTCTCTGATGCCAGGTGAAACTTTATTCCACAGGCGAGCACCACTAATCACGAACGACTTCTGCATTTTGCAAGTTCTATGTGTTGCAATTGTTAGGACTAAATCTCTATCACGAAGTCTTGCCTGGTTAGGATTTCTATCAACAAATATCAATAATTCAAAGATGTATTGAGGAGTCTCATCTGCGATGAGGTTACCCATGAAAAATTGCCTTCTTTTAGCCACTGTCAAGAACTCAGCTCTTTGACTATATGAAGAGATATGTTCACTTTTAGGCAAATTATAAATAAAACGGATGAATGCACTTAGGAGTCGTTCCAATTTTGCGTTCAAGTTATCCGTGATGTCTTCGACTGCAATGCAACCATAATCAAACCATAATCAAAAAATTAAAGCGACGCTGTTAAGGTGCTGTGTTTAGCTCTAAAGCCAGATTGCAAAGGGTCCATTAATTTATTTGTATCTAAAAAATCTGTCAGCTGGCGATGAACAATCTGCTCCAGCTTAGCGGCTTAGACAAAGCGTTCAAAATAGAGAAAGGACGGAAGTCATTGGGCGAAGAAGGCTTTGAGATCTTGGGGATAGGGCACATGACTGCCATTTTCCAGCTATCTGGGAAAATCCCACTCTGTAGCGAAAAGTTGCAAATCTGCAACAGAATCGGAAAAATAACAGGCAGGGCAAGTCTGATCATTTTAATAGAGATACCATATGTACCAATAGCATTGGAATGGACTTCAGAAATTGCGTCTATTAGGGACACAGGCGAGACGTCTAAGAAGATGTTAATATCATCAAAAGGGACTCAGCGCAAGGCGAGTGTTGGAGCCACTATAGGAGGCTGATTAGGTGGTGAAAACGCCCACAGGAAATCCGAAGGCATGACGTCCACATCGAAGTCTTCGCGCTTAGGCGGAATTAGACGCAAATGTCGCAGTAATGCCATACATTATCCTTTTTGTTCCTGTTTCTGATAACGTTCAAATTATACTGGCTGTGTGAGTCTCTAATTTTTTTTGCACTAGGTTACGAAGTTTATGAATTCTTTTTGAATAAGGAGATTTTTACGTCTGTTAGCTAGTCTACGTTTTGAGTCTCGGGCCCTCATTAAATCTCTAATTTCTACAGTTAGTTATGGTGCAGCTTCTTCGCGTGAGCTTGGGACGAAGAGTGACGCGAATTTGTCAAAGGCCTCCGTTAAGATAGCAACAAGCCCGTTTACCTTAGAAGTAACATCCTTTGTAAAATCATAATATCCCAATCGTAAGTCTTTAGGTGGTCATGAAATTCCTGCACTTTAATATTATCCATACCACGGATCTACGCGGCAGTCGGCCTGGTTGGAAGGTTGCATAATTGGTATTCAATGTTGATCAGATCATGATTAGAAAGGAAGGGAATAGGGTGCTGCGCATAAGCAGTTACTTTGTCTAAATCATCTACTATTGTAAGGTCAATCAGCGTGCTAGTGCGGTTAGTGTGGTGAGTGGAATCATGCGGAACAATGGACAAACCAGCAGAGAACACCACATACTTCAAGTAAATCGTTAGATTGTTAGATGTACTTAGATGCGTGTTTAAATCTCCCCTTAAAATGATGCTATCATAATTAGAAACAAGCGAAAAAATATCTGACTCCAATTCCTTGTTTGAATTGGCATTGGGGGGTTTGTCAATCACCCCTACTAACAATTGATCTTCTCCGGCTGAAACTGCAAGAAATAGATAATCCGCTATCGGATAATTTGCTTGTAGACTGTAGCCAACCATGTAACCTGAAAGACTTGCATATTAGTAAAGGCATACCCCACCTCCCCTTCACTCCTCTCTGCCTTGACGAGGTAACAAATAATTCTTGATCGCAACGGCACTGTAGGGGGTATCAGGTTTCAACAACGTCTCTGAAACTGCAATGATATGATAATCACGAGAGCTGAAAATATTTTTGAACTCAAGAAAATGGGCCAGGAGAGACTGAGCATTGACGTGGCAAATTTTTAGCTTATCCATATGTATGAGTGCAAATACAGGACGCGAGAGACAGGCTGAAGCAAATGAGAAGACGCGTCAAGAGATGTGACAAGCAAAATTCTGAACCAAGCTCTCTAGAAGACACTATCGCAAATAAGAGTACAGTGACATTTATCAAGGATGCCCCTCTGAGAAAATGACATCCCGCGTAAGTTGAAAAAATAAACAAGAAAAACAAGATAGGCTATACTACATGCACCTTCACGAGATACAAAGCTCTTTAAATCATAGATATAATCACTCAAAATAATTAAATATATAGCACTAACATATAATTTAACCACAATAAAGAGGAGAAAGGGAAATGTACTAATAGGAGAAGTTATGCATATGCAAAGTACTACCACAAGGGCTACAGCAAACAAACCATTCAATGAAACAGGATATATGGTGACTGGCGTTGACACGCCTAGGAATTTCACCTGTGAACACCATGATTGCTATCGTAGCAAGTCGAGATCCTGTAGGTAGGTGAGAATAACTCTCCTTGAGCCGTCCTCCTTTCTGCAGAAGATTTTCCCGGAACTGATCTATAAATGTTTGATTTTCCTGTTCCTCCTCAGCTCGAGCGCCCCTTTGTATATCTGCCCAAAATACTGAATGAGAGCTTCTCTAATGTAGAGGATTTTGTTTTCTGGCTCAGGCCAACCAATGGAGCTTGTCGAGAAGTCACGGTTGTTCTTTCTTTGCTCAATACTGGAACATGTCTGCTGCTCCTTAAATTTTGCGACTACTATAGGCGGTCGTTGGGTGACTGTGGATTTGATCCAGTTCGATTAAGTCTGTAAATATTTAGGAGAATATAATTGGCAAGGGGGACAACAAGAGCATTAGCAATTTGGCCCATTATTTCCGGCAGATTTTCCGAAGATTTCTGAGGTAAACCTTGTAACTCAAGTGTGTTGGCAAGGGCAGCCTGTTCGAGAGAGTGACATTTACGCTCGAGATAAGAAAGCTGAGAGGCCTGAGTCAGTTCGCTCTTTGTGAGATGCTTAGTGTCCTCTCATAGAACCTGCATGTCCGATACGTTCGATGCTATATTACAGACATGGCCAGCTCGGGGAAATTTCCTTCGGGAACACATATTCCGCGTCCACCACTCTTTCTCCTAGAGGGCGGGAGTGGTGGTAAACGCTTGCGAGAATCTCTCCTCTGTGAGGTACGCTGCACCGTTGATACGAAATATCTGTTGTTCAATTAATGTAATTGAAAAGAGAAGTTCACAAAGTGTTTCTTTATTGTACATTATTGAAGATTTTAATATCACAGTTTTGGTTGGCTGATACTTTTGAAAGCAATGATCTACCCTAGCCTTTTTGAGTTTTGCGCTTGTTCCTCATATATAAGTTGGGTGGACTGATGATATACAATACATGCTGGACTACTATTAGACCAAAGTTCCGAACTTGTTCTTTCATATTTCATGAACCCAATAACATAATTATACTCACTGGTATGAAAATGATAAGTTACATTGAAGCTTGCATAGAATATGTTTAGTTACAAATTCTTCTTAGTTAATCGCCGAAAGTCGCAAAATCCGCAGATTTCCGGCGCATAATCTCGCCCAATAATTCATTTTTCCATCGCATAATTTGAAGATTCGCAAAAGCAAAAATGAAAAATTGTCTCTTCTGATGTTGATCTAAAATATTATCAGACTTGGTCCGCATTTCATGATCACGATCATCATTTCGAGATACGGTAAATAGGAAATAGAAGAAATTATTCAAAAATTGCTTTTTCAATTGATGGGGATATAAAATAAAAGAAATTGTTTAAAAATTGCTTTTTCAATTCTTAGGGTCGAAGTAGGAAAGGCAGAAGGAAGTAACTGCCAAACTGGCAATTGTGCAACGGAGCGAAAAGACTTTGTGTAAAATTAGAATGGCAATTAAAGACAAAAAAACTTCTTCTGAGCTGATGTATTTGCAAATATTAATCGGTGCAAAACCCGTTTAACTAAAACGAAGCTTCCTGTTATGAGGAAATATCGTCCGACTTTGATCATGTTGGTTTGACACTTTTTTGTACCCTCTCCGAGTCGAATTGAGACAGTGATAAGAAATTAAATACTTATTCAAAAAATAAACTGATGATCCGTCCCCGAGATGTCGAGTTACTGAATACAGGGGAAACATTTTGATAAAAAAAATAATTTAGTTCCGAGAAAATTAAGTTTAAGTTTTAAGATTAGAATTTCAGGGATGGAAAAAGGTTATTCATTTCCAAGAAAATAAATTTTGAATGAGACAGTGTCCCAGTCTGACAGACGATTTATCGCTTTTTGGTAGTGATAAAGAATAAAATTTACATGTGTTGTTATCGAACCATGAAGATATTGAAATATATGCCTTTCTTTAATATCATAAAAATGTTTTGATCAAAGAATTTATTTATTTTTGATGGATATGATAATGTAACTTTAAGGTATTGCTAAGATAAAAAATACGATTTCGAACAAATTCTTACAAGATGTGTATTTGAATTGTTGAGAATTTTCTCAGAAAATAGTTTCTCCTTATACCTTTTCACCCTCTATATTCTATATGTTGAAAAAGCTGTTTTTAAAATTTGCTTAATTACAAATAGCCCATTATTAAAGAGCAGTCACAATACACTTCCAGGTTTTCACAGTTCATAGAATTCGTTCCTGTATTGCTGGAAGAAAATGGTAAGCAGAATGTTTAGAATACATGCGTCAATATTTTTAATTCACATAAGCAATGCAAGTTTGAACATAATGTTCAGTAATTATTTGTACTTTCGATTTCCTGCTGGAACAGTCGTCACTTTTCAAGATTTTTGCTTCAATAAGAGAATCAATGTCGGGATTTATTTCTGTTAAAGATAGTCTCTTCAGTCCAGAAAGACTCTCCTGGGTCAAATTGGCTGACTCTTTTGAATTTATATAATTCATGACAGAAAAAGAGCTTTCGCACTGACAAGTCGATCCAAACATTGAAAAAATTCGTAATCCGAATTCTTTCAATTTAGGATAATCTTTTTCCGGTATTAAACGAAACAACTCTTCTGCATACAATTACCTACGTTTGAAACGATAGTCATCTTGCAAAGCACTTAATTCTGACCTTAAGTTTTCTTTCTAATTATTTACAGCTGCATCGAGAGGATCAATAAATAATTCCAGATCTGGTTTAAAAATGACAAAGTCTTTGAACCATTCCTGGAATTCGTTTTCGATATTAATAAGATCTGCAGCATATCGTTCAAAATTCAACTCAGGGAATTCTTCTTTTATTTCCTGACAGCTTGGGAAATGCTTCAAATTATTTTGCTACAATTCACACGTGAATTCTAGCAAGGCCTCACGAAGATTTTTCACGTGTTCCATCAATTGTGAAACACTCTGATTTTTGTATTGCATGAAAGAATTAAAAATATTTGAGTGTTTTATTATATCAGTGAGAAATGCGAGTTCACTCTGAAATAACGGATCCAGAAACTTTTCTTGGAATTCTAAACATACTTTAGTTTTAACATTTTTAGCCAAAAACACGGGAATAACTTCTCTCAACCAGAAAAAAACCTCGAAGCATCTCCCAGCACTTAGCCACCTGACATCACAGTGAAAACGAAGGTCACCGTAACAGGATTCTAATTCTTTTAAAAGTCTGCGGTTCAGCGAATTATGCCCCCCCCCCCCCCTAATTGCGTTCGTTATTTTGACAACTATTCGCATAGTTTCTTTTGCGTTCAATGCCTTTCCGCACAATACTTCTTGGTGGATAAGGCAATGAATAGGCATGCAAATTAAACCATGTTTTTTTCTCAATAAACCCCACAGTCCAGTTATGTGACCTGGCACTGCTATCGCTCCGTCAGTGACAATTGCTGAACACTTATTGAAGCCCCCGAATTGATGGACTGTTTTCACAAAAACATCGTAAACGTCGGTCCCTTTCGTCGTTTTATGTGAAGAAACAATTTCTACCATTTCTTCCCGTGTACTGTAATCGTCAAAAATCATGCGTACAAATATCATTAGCTGACTGATGTCTCTGTTATCGCAACTTTCATCAAGGCAGAATGAGCAAAATTTACATTGTGCCAAAAGAAGCTTTAATTGATCGACTACGTTGACAGCTAAATCTGTTACTATTCGCTGAACGTAAGATCTTGAAAGAGCAACATTTTTAAATTTATTGACAGATTCGTGCAATTCGAAGCATTCTGCCATCACAATGGCACACTGCTTTATCATGCTACCTTGAGTAAAGCAACATTTTTTGCGCGCAATTTCAAATGAAATTTTGTACGATGCTTGAAGAGCCTGACGCATCATTTTTGAGGGATCGGCTACATTATCGTCTTCAAGAAATGAGTTCTCATTCACTATGCTTGATCCGAACGAAGTTGATTCACTTGTCGATAACTCGGGGCCGAATGATGACACTGAGCTGCTGCGCGACTGTGACACAGAGGACATAATGGGGACGACACACTCTCCTTATTCATCCTGCGTTGGTAATTGCGAGGTTGATTCTGGAACACGGGACTGTATTTCGGAAGACGTTAATGATTATGAAATAGAGCTTATACTAGATTAGCTATATACTACTGTCTGTGTTCGGACAGACAGTGGCACGGATTATTAAAGAGGAAAGTGCAACTTTCAATTAGTACTTACATGCTTAGCTCTTCTTATGTAATGTTGTTTTAGATTCTGGAAATGTTCGGTGCGATCCTCTTCTCCTTTGAATACATAATCTACATCTCTACGATGTTTACTCAAGTGTGCGTTTTTGCAGTATCTGCCCTTGTAAATTTATTAACACACATTAAACATCCAGATAAAAAGGTTTTGTCATCACGAGTCGACGGCAAACACAGTCCATTTGGTGTTGAAGGTATAGCTGTAATGTAAATTATAAACGTACGCAACAAATAAATAATGTGTTTCATCCCATTGTACAAAAGATTTTGAGATTAAATTTTTTTAAAGATATCTGGAAAAAATTTAAATGGTTTAGGTTTAATTTCAAAAGAATAATTTCAAGTTTTACAGATATCAAAATGTGTGGAAAAAAAGTATGGAAGACTCAAAGATAATTTTTTTAATTTTTCAGGATTTAAAGAAATTTTAGGTAAACTCAATTTTGCAGGACGTCAAGAGAATGAAAAAAATATTCTTAAGATTCATGGGAAAATTTCAAATGATTTTTTTTCTTAAAAGATTCGAAGATCAAATTGAAAAAGATTACAAAAATATTTAAATTATTTCCTAAAATTTTGAAAAAGAGTGTAAAAGATTTCAAAGCAACATTTTGCCATAATACATAATTTTACAACAAATTTCAGTAAGTTTAAGAGATACTTAGAAGTTTTAAAACGATTCAAAAATAATAAAAACTTATGAGATATTTGAGGAATTTTGTAAGGTTTCAAGAAAATGAAAAAAATTCTTTAGATTCCTACGAAACATTAAAATGATTGTTTATTTCGAAAAATTAATTTAGAAGAGATACTTGGAAGTTCAATATTTGTGTTACTGTGAAAAATATTTAAAAAGCACTGAGTGTTACATCAAAATATTATAAACAATTCATTTGAACAGACTTTTTTCAACATTTCAATCAAGATCAATCAGCATTTGAAAATGAGATTTCACATGATACTTTATAGTTTAGCCATTTTAAATACTTATTTATCACTGATGTATTTCAAATGAAAAAGTTATAATTACCTTCCATCGCGCCTTCCACTCATGGTTTTCTAAACATAAATAATGTAGTTCACTGTTCTTAAATTTTGTTTCAGCACATTAAAAGTATTTACAACTGAATTTTTCGCATAGCACTAATCGCAACGAAAACTTCTTGCTAACTGACATCTGCAAACTTTCAACATTTTTGTTACCCTCTCTCACCTGTAAAACTTTCCCTTTTTTATAGCATTCCTACCGTAAGCTGCACCTGACTGCAGTTTACAAAAATGTCCTGCCTTAAAATTACCTGTCCTGACAATATGCAGGTACTTGGACGGTGAAAACTGTAAACGCGAACTTAAACCTTGACATATAATATTTAATTGGACATATCAGAATTTATTCATACTGAATATGATTGAGATTTTATAACTATAATTCATTTCTATAACTTACCTTTCTACGTTGTGCATAATGTTAATAGATTGTTATACTGCAAAAAGCGTCAGCCAACATTTGTGTATATTTGACATACGATGTAAAAAACGGTGATATTAAAATATTCAATAATTTACAACAAAGAAACACTTTGTGAACTTCTCTTTTCAATTACATTCACTGAAAAGAAATGTAAACATACTGCAATAAAATAATTAAGACTCTAGTTACTATTGAAATTTTATGTTGAAAAGTCAGTCGCACCAAACCACCCCAACAGATATTTCGTATCCACGGTGCAGCGCACGTCACAGAGGAGAGATTCTCGCATGCGTCTAACACCACTCTCGCTCTCTGAGAGAAAGAGGGGTGGACGCGGAACATGTTTTTCCGAAGGAAATTTCCCCGAGTTGGGCATGTCTGCTATAGTCGTTACAAGAGTACTTATCCGACATGCATTGGTTGTAAAGTTCTCCTTAATTTAGTTGACTGAGGCCTCAAGTGAAGCATTGAAGGTTTCATGTATGTATACCATTGAGCCATTTCCCTTTCAGGGTAGGCGTGACACTACCCGATTCGGGTAGTGTTTCTAGGTGGATAGTTTTCTTGTAGTTATAAATAACTAAAAGTGTGGGCTCACCACACCCACGATGTGCCAACAGCACTCAGTTTTCTCGAATGGTCACCCATCCAAGTACTAACCGCGCCCAACGCTGCTTAACTTCAGTGACCTGACGAGAACTGGTTTTTTCAGCGTGGTATGGCTGTTGGCATGATTGGCTTTAAATGTCTCAAAAAGATATGTCAATGGTTTGAGTCCACCAACAAGACCCTGCGAAACTGCCTTCGTAATTGCCTCAGAGACCCCAGGCCCCCGGTCTGTAGTAGCCATTCCTGAAGTATTTACGTCATTTATATCGATCGTCTCAGACAGATTTATGCTTAGCCCGCCGATTCTCATTGGACAAGAGTGATGTACATTTCCCACAGTACAATTTTTTATTGCCCTTTTTTAGAGCTTCAAGATCCTTGGACGGAATATTAATGCCAACCTGATGAGCAAAATACTGCATTTAACGCAGTGCAGTAAGTTGGTGGCACTTCTAATTATAGAAATGCCACAGGTGATACAGGCAACCATGTTAGAAGGCAGCCTACTTGAGACCCCCGCACCAAGCACTAAATCAGGAAAGAACTAATCTCGTCTGATAGAACTGGTCACAGTCAAACAAAAAATTCAATCCTGCACAAACAAATGCAAATAACTATCACCTCATTTGATTTAAATCTTACCAAAAGCCGACGAATTTTAGCAAAAGGCTGCGGAACGTGTGAAAACCACGTTATCAGCCGACGCCAGAGCACCTGTTAACCATGTCTTGATGTAATAAGTGCTTGTGATAATTTCTGGTGCTGAAAACCCTGTCCTGAATTGCGAACTCCTCTGTTTCAGGAAAAAAGACAT
This sequence comes from Andricus curvator, assembly GCA_932195095.1. NCBI lineage: Eukaryota > Metazoa > Arthropoda > Insecta > Hymenoptera > Cynipidae > Andricus > Andricus curvator. The sequence goes on from CAKNYM010043195.1 coordinate 38,095, forward strand.
CCTTTTACAGCTAAATATTGGATGTCCCTCTGTCCACTTCAACTTTTTCTGAAGTTTTGGGATACTCGTTGTGGATAGCTTTTTGCCTCAATTGCGTCTTTAATTCCTCCATAGTTGCCGCCCTGATATTCAAGGCCTCCTCTCAGGACAAGTTAGGCGATATTCGCATCACAGATGCTATCGTAAAGCGCAACATCTCACATGCTTGTTAACATAGTGTCGCGCAACTGATGATTGTGATGTATTATATTATTATAGTTATAATTTATTTTAGTTTTGAAAAACATAGTGCCTTAGAAGACCTGGTGTTAGAGCTACTGTAAGGACAAAGTTTAAGTACAATGTTCATTCAGGGAACAAAATAAGTCCCCATTGTACACTCGAGGCTTCACATTGTTCTCCAGGACTTCGTGAAACGAACAATATTTGTGATCGATTTCTTGTGATCTGTGCTCTCAAATGTGCGAAACTATCACTGGTTCGTAACCTCAAAGCGGTACCCAAGTGCCAAAAACATGCCAAGGCACTTGCGAGATAGGTGCAGAAAGCTGTCATCCTTGGGATTGTATCCCATCCTGACAATTTATATAAATGTGGGATCGTCGTCACAAGTAATCCTGAGGGGATTATGTCAGTACAATGTTTTGAATAATTGAGGAGTAGATTAGATTATATGTAGATTGGTTTATTGCAGATAAAAAACAGGTAGTAAATACAATAAAGACTTACAGTTACTTTTCTATGGTTGAAAGGGTTGTATCTCCGTTGTCTCGTAGAATATCGACAGAATTCTACCGGATATTGGTGAGAATTGGCTTGACCGCGTAACCGGAAGGCAATTCAAAAATGAGTTCTTTCATAAAACTCTACTACGACCGAAAGTCACAGACAAAGGGACTTTGTTCACTACTTGCGGCTACGTTAACTATTTTGCAATGAGGTAAAAGTGCGTGACTTAATCAGAGCGGTTCGCACTTCGTAGACTTAAGTATACTCGAAACGTAAAGACAACCACCAGGGGTAAGTCTCGGGTTTATATAGGAATAAGCTTTTTCAAAAGTCACGTACGGTTTGCTGAAGTTACGAATGGCACGTACAAGTCGCTAAAGTTACAAACGGCTCGTACAAGTTGCTAAAGTTATGAACGACACGTACAAATCGCTAAAGTTACGAATGGCACGTACTTGCTCTTTGATCATAAGTTTTATCTGATAATTTAGGTTAACTTAGTCCCTTCTTTGACTGATTTGATATGTATAGTAAAAATCGATGGATGATTGGTTCTTTTACACTTCTCTTGCTCTTTCATGACAAGTTTTTTAATTCTAGGTTTTAGAAACAAACAACGTAGCAGATTTATCACTGGTCATGTATGGTTAAGTAGTTGCGCCTGACTATATAAGTAGTTAACTTCTGTGACACGTTTACCATTCGGTGTCACGACGGAATCAAAAATGTTGAGGATGTAACAAAGACGCTTAAAGATGTGTGTCTAAACTTCGAGATGTTTTGCTCCTTGTACTTCCACATCAACATCAAGTCAGTCAATCTGCTGTAGGTTCACCGCTGTAGACAGATGGATAGTTCTAGGTTTTTGACCATCCTCCCCCTGCACTTGTACAGTAACTACGCCGGCTCCAAATTCTGAACTCATTCGATTGAGTTGCTCTGTGGAGAAAATAATGTTCGATACTATAGACCTAATTCTCTACAGTAAGTCAGCTCTTTTGAACTCCGACACTTCCGGGTGTTTTTCATACAATGTTTCTAAGAAAACGCTTCCCCTTGCTGTAACCGATATCGTATCTTTCTTTGCTTCATAATAGGAGGGCACCACAGATTCGTAGTATTGAGATAACCAAAAGACAACCCATAAAGATAACCCATTTGTTCATGCATAAAAATTGGTTTGGAAAATATCCTTCACGAAAAGATGAAAACCGTGGTTTTTTCGCGTCACTCTGTCGTTGCTTCACTTGCGATGACTACATCTTTTAACTGAACAATGTAAAAAATTTGAAAAAAATCATATGAGGTACCTGCGGGTAATAAGGCCTAGCTAAAGGATATTTGTAATAAAATGAAAAATATCCAATTTAATCACCAGGTTTTAATAATAATCATTGTTTAAGTACATTTTATATAAAATATAAACGAGAAATGGTACCTTTTACCATAAACAAAAACAAAATAAATTTTTTTTTAAAACCTTGCCACTGGGCCTTATTTTACTATGGTAGGGTAATAAGGCCTACAGCTTTAACATACTTAAATAATCAAAGCATACTTAATATATTTGGTATTTGAGATCAATACTCATATGAATGCAGCAATAATACTTTTTTAAAGAATTCTATGTCTAAATGGCCTCGCCTAACAGCACTCAAAGTCATCGGTATCATTTACTGACAGTACCAGCTCTTTTGATTTTTTGAAGTACCACTGTGATTTTTGGAAGTAGATTTCTTTACGGATGCTGTCTTTTTTTTCTTTGGGGTTGAGATCTTTTTCATTTTTTCTTTCCTTCACTATTTTTTTCGAACATATCTTTCGTGACTGGAGTTCCCCTGTAATTAATGGCTTTTCTTCTGATTGTTGGTGTTTTTTCAGTCGATTTGACCGGCGTGGGCATTAGCTGATGAAATGAAGTTCTTTTTAGCTGAGCAAGCGGTGCAATGTCTTCATCATCGTCCTAACTAGAACTACCGCGAACCGCGCGGTAAGAGCTTACACTAGGCCTAATTGGGGTTTGCCCAGTTCTTCCGCCTGATGTTGTTGCTGATGAAACTTCAGCTGACGATTTATGACAGGGTTCTAAAGTCGTTCGCCTGAGGAAGTCCGGAAGTTGCAAGTTTTTTTTGTCGACGATATCAAGTGCAAGAAGCGCTGGAGCTGCTGTCAATATAGATGGAGCAAAATCTGTTTCCGGAATAGCCTGGGGATTTAAGGGATATAAACCAGTTGCTTTAAAGTCGCTTGTAAAATTACTATGAGTCATGCATTTGGACCAGACGTTCGAAAGAATAACAATAAATCGTACTTTAGTGAGTTTCTTGTCTGGATTTTGTTCCAACAATGATCAAACTTCAGCATCCCAGTGGTGTTCAAATGACCGATAAACTGCTTTTTCGAGGGGCTGAAGTTCGTGGGTGGTGTTCGGCGATAAGCAGTATAAAGATATGTCGAGTGAATCTGCGAGTTCGACGATGGACAGATCTAAATGACAGGCTGCCCCATCAAATATCAAAAGGCACTTTCCAGCACTTTTCTATTTGTAAAAAGGTTTTAAAACTTCTTTAACAAGTTCATTGGTCATACCACCTTGACATTTGTTGAAGTGACGCCGTATTGTGTACATCTATCTTTGTGTGTGGTTTCGATTTTTCACAAAAAAAATGTCATCGACTTTGCAGCAACGAGTTTGCATTAAATTTTGTGTTAAAAATGGATTTAACGGTGCGCAGACTTTGGAAATGTTGGAGAAGTGTTTCGGCAACGATACTCTAACGAGATCGAACGTTTTCCGCTGGCACGAACGCTTCAGAAGTGGTCGTGAGTCCACGTCGTTTTCAGTCGAAAAAGAGGGTGATGCTTACGGTTTTCATGGATTACAGAGGTGTTGTGCATCATGAATTCCGTAGGCCTTAATAACCGCCGACCACGTATGTAAGAAAAACAAAATAACAAATATTTGGACCATGATAGGTTATTTCAACCGTTAAGATCATCAAAGTATGTATTAATAAAGACAAAGACTACGATTTTAAATAGTTAAGTGTAATATTATAAAAAATACTAATGATTTATTTGGACCGTTTTTTATTATTCGTGCTGTGCGGCCGCGTCTTACGATGGATGATGCAACAATGGTGGCAGGGAACGGGGTATCGCGCTCCGAAAACTTGTAGCGACATCGTCATGCAATATGAGTCTGTTAGTGTGGCCTTGAGCGAAAGCGGTTATTTTAAATATGATTTTTGTCACTTATGCGTTATTAGCCGACAGGCCTCATTACCCACGGGTACCTTAAATGCTTTTATATTTTGACTATACATACGTAAAAAAGAAATTTCAATATATTAATAACAATTAACGTAAAATGCATTCGAAGATAACTGTGCTATCTCTCGTAATATACGTAGTAGAGAGTTATATTTTGGCTTAAATTGCTTGGAAAATTTCAACAAATGCAACAGAATAATAGTTAGGAATGACAATCTTGGAACCTATTAATTAGGAACAAATACTCCTGGAAGACCGGTGAATGGTAGTGTGGGTGTGAGAACACAGCGGGATACCATAGCTAAAGGGTCTCCTCGGGGATCTGCTTATTCTTACAGTGCAGTCTTTTTCTGAATGGCTTTTTCCAATCGCTTTTCGTGCAGTAGCTATCACTTTTCAATGAGCAGACCCTCTGGCTGTGGTATGCCGATGTGTCCTCTCACCCACACTACCATTCATCGGTCATCCAGGATTATTTTGTTATTAACTAATAGGTTTCAAGTTTGTTATTCCTCATTATTATTTGATTGCATTTGTTGGAATTTTCCATGAAATTTAGGCCAAGATATAACTCTCTACTACGTATATTACGAGAGATAGCACAGTCATCTTCAAATGCATTTCACGTTAGTTGTTATTATTATATTAAAATGTCGTTTTTACGTATGTATAGTCAAAATATGAAAGCATCTATATGATTCTTTTTTCCAAATTTTTTACATTGTTCAGTTCAAAGATGTCATCGAAAGTCAAGCAGCGATAGAGTGATGCGAAAAAACACGGTTTTCATCTTATCGGGAAGCATATTTTCGAAACAAATTTTTGTACGTAAAAAAATTGGGGCTGTGTTTTTATGCGATTTTTTTTCGAGTAAATTACAAAAATATACAGCTGTTTTGGAGGGGCCTTCGTAAAGTGAAGGGATAGTAGAAGTGGTTGGTGGTTAGGGGCCCCCAACCGAAATATCCTCCACGAGCGCAGCTAATGGTCTATTGCTTCCCACTTGCGGTTGATCTTCTGCCTGTACACTAGCCCTATAGGGCGTTCCGGTGAGATCTACCATACCATCACGCAGCTCACCATCACCGAAGTCCACCACGCACCCTCGGTGGCGGCTCCAGGGGCGCTCCGACGATCCACGGGAAACAAGCTCCGTCTACAGTTTTAATACATCCCGGTAACAAGCAGTTCATTGGAACGCATTGGAACGTTTCAATGCGTTTTAATTGCATTTTTGTCTGAATGCTTATTAATGAGCAAGGCGCAATGAAACGCATTAAAATAAAAACTTAAAATGAACAGCATTAAAAGGCATTGGCATGAACGTGAAGTTAATGAAAGGGCATTTAATGGCATTGAAATGAAGGAAACTGAGTATATGCTACATAGCGGAATAATTATGAAAAAAGCAAACTAAAAAATTTTCAAACAACAAATTTTTTATAATTATAAAAATTTAGGACCAGACAAACGTTTCTTAGTGGTTCTCATTTGATTTCCCAAATTTTCAACTCGATATCGCGTTTCGTGTGAACGTAAGTTGGTTTTGAAAAAAATGTCAAAAAAAATGTTGAGGTTATGCTCACATGGCCTTAAATTGAAAAGCTTTTCAACTTACCCGCTGATTTTAATATTACTCCCTCCTGTATGTCGGCCTTTCAGCCATTATTCAGAGAGACGAGGATGTGGTATTTTTGCGTTGGCGAATGCTTCGCGGCATCACATTTTTTATTCTTGACGTGTGAACTTTTGTTGAAACGTTTCGCGAGAGTAAAAGCACATACGCGAACATCTTGCAGTTATCACTAAAAAGTATCAAAATGCGAGAATGTTCCACAACGAAATACAATGACCATGCTCACTTTTCGGCTACTATATCACTTTCGCGTCTGTTCCTCAGTTCCTATATGGTTCCTATTCTTCTTAAATGGCATTAGCCTTGTCAATGCAATCTGCCGCAGAAGGCATTGTATGACATTCAACTGAAAAGATCTCGAAACAGCATTGAATGGCATTAACCCGATTCAATACTTTGTGTCATGAAAGACATTGTATGGCATTCAAGTGAGTGGCTCGGCGAACCGCATTAAATGGCATTAACCCAATTCAATACTTTGTGTCATGAAAGGCATTGTATGGCATTCAAGTGGGTGGCTCGGCGAAACGCATTAAATAGCATTAACGCCAATTCACTTAACAGTATTACCATGACGTCAGTTTAATGCCTTTTCATTTGTGCGCATTGAAAATGATTGGAACGAGACCAGATTCAAGCCATAAAACGCATTTAATGGCATTTCGGACAAAAATGCAATTAGTACGCATTTCAAGGCATTGAAGTGTCTACTTTTTTAAATGCCATTCTATGCGTCTCAATGAACTCCTTGTTATCGGGATATCTCTCATTTTCTCAATTTTTGTATGGGTTTTTGAGTACCTCTTCGTCCTACTAACCCTGTTAGTAGCAATTCTATCGCCATCATAACTGCCAAAGTCATAAGAGGGAAGCTTAAGGTTATTATTATATTATTATTATTGCAAGACCTCTTTTCAAAGAAACTTATTCTGTTTCTTTTTAGCACATTTTAATAAAAGCTTGTTTTTAAACGAATTTTTTTAAACATAATTTTAAATGTAACTCGTTACCAATTACCTTAGAATATGAAAAAGATGTAAGGGAAGAATATAAATTTATATCTTCTAAGCGTCATCACGGTAAAGTGACCAAAAAGTTATAAGTTCCTGCAAAAATAGTAACTATTTAACGTTCCAAATTATTTGCTTGAAAAAGTAAATACGTTCCTCAAAAGTTAAAAAGAACGGAATTTTTTCAATAACTTAGTTAAATATAAAAAGGTACTGTCCAACACTGTATTCACGCATAGCATACCATCCGAAGGGCTAACCTCTGGGGTATATTGTACTTACATCAGACTAAAAGAGTTAAAGAAACATTACAGGATTATCAGGCAATTTTTTAAATATGTATAACTCACCGACTCTTGAATATACTGTAATAGGAATGGACTAGCTCTCAAGTTGTCAACAGGACAATCGAAAAATCCTTGTATCTCTTTCTGATGCAGATCCATGGTGATGATATGAGTCAATCCACTTTTGCACATCATTTTTGCGAGGAGCTTTGATACTATGCAGCCACGTTTACGCATCTTACACTGCTTTGAATATGGTAAGTATGGAATTACACCAACTATACTTTTTGCTGAGGAAGTTTTGCAGGCGTACGCCATGATAAGTAATTCCATTATGTTATTATTTACATCCTTAGTTCCAGTTTGTATTATGTATATGTCTTTGCCTCTGACAGAGTCACCGATTTCCACCATGGTCTCTCGATTAGTTTTGTAATAAACGGCACACCCTCCACTTTTCACTCCTAGACGCCTGCGTTATAAACATTTTTAAACCTCACAAAATTTAATTGAATACATAGTTCATGCCATTAGTTATTTGTCGTATGTTTTTATGTTCAAGATTTTGTAAATATCCTTTCCAAAATGCAAAAAAGCGACTTTTTAGTTCGGAAAACACTCCTCATTATTTTGATTCAACGTTTACATCTCGCGCAGCTGTCACATTGTATTTCGAGTGATCTTTATTATCTTTATCATCAATGAGAGTGTTACCAACAAAAAGTCGAGATTATTTCGTTAATTCACGCGATCAGTCCCAAATTTCATTTAGCGACACTGCTGCCTTCTATGTCGTAGCAGAACTCATTACGATGTAAATCCATCGTAGCAATTTTTGCTACCTACAGTGTACCCCGAGGCCTTTGACCAGGCTAGCGGACGAGTTCCCGGGGCTGCGGATAGAGGGGCCCTGTACCGCAGGTTTCTGCTGAATGCTGTTATACAACTTAATAAGCAGTCGCGGGCAACGGTCCAGGGATGGTCCCGAAAGAAAAAAAAACCCTAGCCAAGGCGTTAACAACCGTGTAGAAGGCTACATAGTACCAGGAAGTGGTGTGTTATAAAATGAAAGTGCGGTGCTCAGCAAAGAAAGACCGTACATTTCCCTAGGTATTCGTGAAATAAATTATGGCGAATGAACAATTAAATAAAAGCGTAAGATTTTTGGAGGAGAGTTGAACTTGACGGAGACACAATATACGAGTGACGTAACCTTTGTAGTTCTGCAAAGAGCACACGAAGGACACATTGGAGGAGGAGATGGAGCTGATTGACATGATGGATGACATGCTGAGGAGGACGGAGACCTTTTGTAAAACGCAGGGTTCTGCTCATGCCAATTAGGGGTCAGCTGGAGAGGCACTAAGTCTGATAGATTCGATGCGCGATTACACATAAATGACGAAGGAAGGTTTCATTAAGTACCAGCAGCTACTTGGTAATGAACTCGTAAAAGAAGCTGAAGCAACTGCCGCACCTAGTTAACGGAAGAGGATGAGAGAGAGTTTCTTGTGAGCCTGCTGAGAGAGCAACCTTCGCTGAGGCCCTAAACGACCTCAGAAAGAAGGTGAAGCCGAACACCCTTAGTCTTAAAACCAAAGGTGTAAGGGGAACGAGGAACGGCAGTCGGGTGGGGGAAACGTGCACGAGCTCGTTCCCTGCACTGAGGTCGAGATACTGTACTTTGATATGACGAAGGTGTAAGACAAGATAAGAAAAGCTGTAAGAAGACATTTTGGTGAGAACATGACAGGAGAGATCAAAGTCCACTTGACGAAGAAGGCCGTCAGGGTTGGGTCGGTCTCCTGTAAAGTGACCTCCCTATAAATAGGTGTGCCTAAAAGCCTCATTAGGGATATTACACCAGTGAATGCAGCTCTCCAAAGCAGATACAAGCAACTCTTTCGACAGATTTGATCCTTCAACCTGTTGGCGTTGAACAAGATATCTGCGACTAACATACTTGCCATCTCGGTGGTAATCTATTCATTTGGGGTGGTTCCATAGACGAAGCACGTGCTCACGGCCCTCGACATCGCCACGCGTAAGATCATGCATATGCAGAAGAGTGAGATCGAGACCCCTAGCCTTGATCTTAACAGCACAAGTGAGACAAGTGCATTACTCGATCTATGTAGATGCCTCAATTCTAAAGTCCAGGTGATGAAAGCCGAGGTCAGCAACTTCCTTGAACAGCTCCTCGCCAAGAAAATGCACGGAAACTTTGAAAGAAATGTAAAAGATTTTTCCTTGTCATTCGAGCTAATGTTTTATTTCCTTAAATCATACGGACTTAATTCAGGCGCCGAGGCATGCAACCGCATCTACAACTGGGTTTGCTGATGTGATAGTTGTTCCCACGAGCACCTAGGTAAAGGATTCATCTACCCTTACCGAGCCCAGCATACGAGGGTAAGACTATATACTCAGGTAGATCGTTCGGTATCCCAGAGTCACCGTTGTAAGACACCTCAACCTGGGGCCATTCAGCTTCCGGCACGGTTTTTACGCCTCAGCTTGGGGGTTTTTCCTTTGGGATCATTCCTGGATAATTGTCCGCTACTACTTATTAGTTATTGTAACCGTATTCAGCAGAAACCCTGGGCACAGTGACCCTCTATCCGCAACGTCAGGACGCGTTCGGTGGCTTTGTTACAAATGCTCCGGTCCGATTCCAAAGGAACCGAACGAATATAATACAGGATAATAAATTTAAGAATCTCGTTGGCTCAGGCGGTCAGGCGCTCGGACTTCGGCTTTGTCCAATTTGTCAAATCAGGCTCTTCTTGCGAATAGATTCATTTTGAGGAACTTCCGGTGGAGCGGGAGCCCGCTGGTCGATAGGCTGACAATTTTCACGACAAAATCTTCGACTAAAAGGTTCAAGGTTCAGCCACAGCGCTGTGGATTAATCATCGCCTTTAACAATATGTTATCGTTCATCCGAGCCTTTAATATCACCGTTAGGTCTGCTTATTTCGATGAGGAGTGGATCGACTTTGTTACACCCCTAGATATCGACCTTGAGTCTTGCCTTGAGGGAAGCGACGTATCCAGGGACACTGTTCGAGGTATTTGCAGGCAAGAGATACCCTGGGGCGATTCGAATATTTACTGATTTCTCGGTGAACCCTGTTTCGGGATCTGTGGGCTGTGGTTTCTTTATCCAGGTCAGGAACCTAAGATACGGCGTGCGATTGAGGATCTACTCGACTTACTTGACTGCTGAACTACAGGGTCTTTTTCGTGCCCTCATCCGAGTGTTGTGAGAGGAGAGGAAGGATGTAGTTATATTTGCAGACTCCCAGGCAGCACTGAAAGCAATCCGAGATAGATTCGCAAACCCCCTTGGACACACCCTAGCACGATTGGTGGGTAATGGGGCTGCTTTTTCTGGCCGGTTAGGGATCTCGATCTGCTTCGCCTGGGTTCCATCTCACACAGGCATAATGGGTAACGAGACTGCCGACGAGGTAGCGAGAGCTATTGCTACCCTCCCAATGACGGCTTTGGGAGAGTACTTTGTGGGGGACGTTTGCGAGATATGCTAGCGCGATTCTGCTCATTGGGCGGCATTATGCTGGCCTTATGGAAGGACTAATGGTTCAAGAGCTGATTATTTTAGTCATGTTTCGGTCAAGACCCCAAGACCATGGTTTCAAGGCTACAGGCTCCCAAGACGGTACATCAACCTAGTTACGAGACTTAGAACCTCACATGTTTGCACGGCAGACCATTTCCTAAGAATGGGCTGGAATATTCCTGAGGGATGCGAATGTGGTGCCGAGCTTAAGGATCTTACGAATCTTATACATCAGTGTCGTTTGCTCGCATAAGGCCGGCCCCGGCTCCTCGGGTATATTAACGGAGTTTTCCCGGGCCTGCCTTCAGAGCTCTTTAATTTTAAGGATCTAATCTTCAATCCCACTGTAGAATCGGTGGGCGAGCTGGGTCGTTTTTTTGGGGAGAATGAAAGATTCATATTGTAACTTCGACCGGGAAATGTACTGCATGGGCGCCCCCCTCTCCCCCTTCCATTTCTTTGCCAAGAACTGGAGGAGACGGACTGCCACTGGGATATATTTATGGTCGGATCGACACAACCTGAATAGTAGTGGATCTATGTTGGCAGGATTTGAAGCACGACGGTCGAACATTAAGGAGAAACTTGTGCAGAAGATTATTGGGTGCTTACTGGATTACCTGGAGTATATTGGAATATTTAACATTGACGAATTTTGATTGGAACATGGCTATCTGAACCAAGAAGCCATAAAGAAAGAAAGAAAGAAAAGAAAGAAGATTGCATTACAAAAATGTGTTCGCGACTGACGATATATACCGGGACAGCCCCGTACAGACTACTTAAGAATCCAACTCTAAAAAAAATGCCTTGAACATGTTGGGCTGTAACCATCTTAAGCCTAAGAGAAAAATGAGCTTCCTCATTTTTTATATTTCATATGGAAATAATATAATATATGGCCATCATTCCCATCATGCACTTGGCTGTAACCCAGTCCGTGTATGGTGGGGTAAAAACCAGTCTTTGCCCAATAGATTAAATTAGAAATACTGCTCGTATCAGATAATTTCATTGCATTACAAAAATGCGTCCCTGACTTACGATATATGTCGGGACATCCCCATGCCGACTATTAAAACAAAATCCAATCCTTGATAAAATGCCTTCGACATATTGGGCTATAACCATCTTAAACCTGAGAGAAAAGTGAGCTTCCTTATTTTTTAATAATTGAATATAATATTAATAATATGTGAAACGCCACGAAGAAAGGGACCTTAGGGTAAGCAAGAGAATTTGTCAGTAGAAGCGGTTGAAGAGGCGGTCGAAGTCAAACACTCAGAGAGTGGGGGACAATCTCCGGAATCCATCCCCTCCACTTACGACTACATCTCTGGCTCCGTGTTCAGCGAGTCAGACGAGCTCCCGAATCACACGGACACAGAACGGAAAGATGAGTGGAAAGTGATAAGACTGGTATTATCGGGTCGTCCGCACGCGATGCAAGAGGCGATTCACTTCTCACTTTGCAGCTTAAAGATGTTTGTTAAATCCGACTTGGATTTTTTTGGTAAGTACGGCACTGTCCCAATATATACCTTTTCTACAATTATTTGAGAATAAAAGAAAGAACACTTACCAAATATCCGGGTTTTTGCGTAATCCTCGGATCGATAAAATTTTGAACGACAAACCCTTGTGCTGAGAAAATTTATATTTTGGCGGAAAATGTTCATTTTCCGAATGTGAGAAATCTACGGATAGCAGACGCCAGCATCTGAACGACGAGAACCGTTTGCAAATTTATTGTATTACGCACCCTTCTGACATCAAAAAAGTATTCTCATGTGTCTCCTTCTATCCCAAGACCCACGACTTGATGATGGTAAATCTAAATTTCGCGAAATACGTCACGAAACGGAGAAAAATTGACAGGTCCTGTGTGAGAAGAAAATGAGACTGTAGTTGTAAGCATGTCGTTCGGAATGCCAGTGTCACAGCTTGTCCGCTGTTTACAACTTTCCTCGTGGAGCGTCACATATAACATACATATAATACACTGCCGAACGCGTTCTCGCGTTGGCACACAGTGGTCCAGGAATGAATTTTTGCAAACAAATTCATCCACAGGATACATTTTTTATTCAATTTAGCATTTTTTTTTTCGAAATCGTCTGCATTATATTCCTCACAAACGAAAGGAAGCCACTTTTTTAAATTGTTAATTTCAACGATATGATTTTCTATCTCTGAATGAATCTTTTAAATAAAGTAATTGGTAGTCAGAACCAATAAAGACAAGCTTAGAAATCACCAATATTCTATTATAAATTGTATTTAATTATTATAAACAATTTATTTAAAGAAATTTAAGATCAGTTTTTTTTAGAAAAAAATTGTTTTGTCTCAAACTTTTTCTAATTTATTATAAGAATGATATTAGTAATGAAAATTGTCATGATTTGAAAAATGAAGAACCCATAAAGTTATAATCAATTTTTTAACATATCAATTAAGTTTCACGGGCAGAACCGTTGATATAGTAGAAAATTTAATGTTGAGATTAGAATAATTCATTAAAAGATGATTTTTCCTGAGAAAAAATTTAATTTTCGATTGTTTAAACAATTTAATTATTTCTTCTCATTTTTCTTTCCTCTTTTTTATTTTTGTACAAAGAAACAAATTTTTTTGTTTTTAGGAATTGCAATAGGAGCATTTTGTTGTGTTTGTCAAAATTTCATCGTTGAATTCTTGTTTTTTTTTCAAGAATTCTATACATTAACTTGATTATTGGACGTTAAATGGGATTTTGAATTTGATTTTAATCTAATTTAAAATTCTTAAATTTCAAAAAATACTTGTTTAATAATGTCTGTTACGAAAAATAATAGCACCATTGGATTCTACGGGAAAAATTACATTAAGTAAGCAGGTGTCGTTCGATTTAATTGTTCTTTATACTACATTCTCACTTTCGCACCAGTCGTTTTTATATTTTTAGTTGCCGAATCAACTTTTGAATAAAATATTAATTTATTAAAACTGAAAGGTTGCTGAAAAAAAGAAGGCGAGTGCATTGGCAACGAACGAAACCTGAAACCCCATAAGACCTTAGTCACAGAACCGTAACGTTGGCTATTTAAAAAGACAAGTTGATACTTGGAAGAAAAAAACATTATTGGTATGAATAAAATATTAACTTGAAAAACATGTTTGGTAGAAATTAAATATATAAGATCAGTCCGAATTTGAGCAGACGGTTCAAGGTGAGCACACGTGGAGAATCAAACAGCAACACAAAAATTACTTTTAGTAATTTTTTTAGTATTTTTCAAAAAATACTTTTAGCCATGAATCATAGTGATCCATATAGTTAAGAATATAATAATAATAATAAAAATAGTAATAATAAAAGAGAGGGGGAGAGAGGGGGGGGGGGGAACATAGGGGAGAGGGAGATTGATTGATTTATGTGTTTATTTGTCCTAGGGTTAACCCATAAGGACAGGTAATGTATACATTATTATAAAAAAATTACGTTTACGCTTATTTACAACCTAAAGTTCAGAATAAAAAAATTGTACATATATATTCATCTCATGTTACTTGAGTATTATAATCTCACTAACCAGCACAACACACACATAACACAACCACTGTTCGATATTCTATTCATCTATTTCAAGCAAAGATGCAAAAACCTTATTTTGAAATACTGAAATCGATTCAGCCACAACCACATTATCTGGCAAACCATTCCAAATCGTTTTCTCCGTTACAATGAAGAACTTTTAATACCTAACTTTTCTACTCTGCGGAACTCTAAGTCGTTCAGGGTTTCTAATTTGCCTATATATAACAGCCACCCTCTCAACCAATTGTTCATACAAATACTCAGGGTCGAACCTGAAAACTTCCGGAAAATTATCTATTATAGTTGGTATTTGGATTCATATGGATGAACGATAAAAGAAAATGTGCGAATTTAAAAGTGCTCCTAGTTCTTTTTGGTTCAAACCACTTACGTCCTATCCACTAGAAAACAAATAAACACGCGTAAATGGAGTCGCTCGCGCGGTAATGTGTGTATACCGCAACGGCTTGTAACATTATTCTTCAGACAAGCATTACTTTTTATTCTCTGACGCCTGGATTCATTGGAACAGCTTGAATGTTTAATTAAAGACGATAAATGTTTCTAACTTTAGTTGTATGGAATGATCATCTCATGAAATTAATCCATAAGAATTGGGACTTTTCGACGACTTAATTTGTCCTAGTCAGGAAATTGGTCCCGAGTATGCACTTTGGCACCAATCCTGTGAGGACGATAAACCTGAAACAAAATACCCGATTATTTACAACAATGATAAAAGAAACACTATCAACTATATGAGGTACCCAATTAGCATCAAAATTGACTTCACTCTTTTCCAGTTTCAAACCCTGGATTTTAAAGTAATGTTCTAAAAGGAATTCCCTAAAAACGTAGCCGTCCTTTGATCCAGTGTCAATGATAGCTCTAATCTCACAAGCCTTCATTTGAGAATTTAAGTTTGATTATTTAGAATTTTTCATGAGAAGTGAGCTCACAGAAGCGAAAATCGAATTGTTTTCACATTTTCGTGATCGATCAACTCCGATTTTTCGTAACATATTTTAAGATCGAATTTATCTTATTTTTCAACTGATTGCTTAATTCAAAGTTTATCTCTCTTTATCCCATTTTACGTTAAAATACGCATGTAATCATTTCGCGGCCCGGATTTCGCGTTTCTAATTAATTTTCTTCAATTTACCCTCTCCCTGAGGAACGACTGGAACTTCTTTTGAATATTGACTCTATTAAACGAAACTAGATTTTGTGCACACCTGGGTGCAATGTTTGCCATTGTACAAAATTTCGTCTCATTTTCCTAACTTATGTACGTATATTTAATCTCTCCCTTTTACGGGTTTGAGGGCCTCCGCTCCCTGTACATATATTTACATTTCATCCTTAACCTAACTTAACCGCTGCTTATATTCTAATGTTTCGCCTTACTTAAAATAACAATAATATTAATACTATTGGTTCTTAAACTTCTACAAATGAGCGATCTTCCAGGGCTTCCGTTTTCTCTTACTTCTTCCAGTTTTTTCATCCACGTCACTCCCTGACCATTACCATCCAAAATCCATCTTACACACTCATCCACACTCAACTGTCCATCTTCCTCTCCTGTACACCTCTCTAACACATGTGCCCATGACTCCATTTCGTATCCACATACTCTGCACAGATTGACCTCTTCATCCATCCAATATCTACAGGATCTCACTCCTTCTCCCATTCTAAACCGTACCACTCTATTCCATTTGTCTTCCTTTTTTTATTTTTTGCAAATATTCTGGTTCCGCTAACCCTTTAACCATCATACACCATCTATTGTACTTCGAATCCATAATCTTTATCCATCTCTCTTCTCCTTGTTTTACTAATAGCTCTAACTCTATGTTCGCCCACTCCAGTACCCCTTCTTGCATATCACAAGCCCTACTCATTTTTTTTCCTTTCTTCCTGCCATTTCGAATTTCCCAAATTGCCTCTTGTCTCCTTGTTCCGAACTTCGTCCAAGCACGCTTGTGCTATTCTGCTCCCCTCTCCCCTTTTCAGCTTCTCTTCAAACTTCCAGGCTCTCTTAATTTGTCTAGTTACCATTTTTTCCCTTCCTAGTTCTTCCCTTAACATGTATCCTGGGCAACTCCAACTAACCACCATTAATCATCTCAGAAATCTCTCATGCATGCTTTCCACTTTCCTATATTCCTTCCATCCCCAGACCTCCCCTCCATAACACAACACCGCCCAAACCAACGCATCAAAGATCCAAACCCACATTCTCCAATCGTCATTGAACCTTCTCTTTCCTATACCCCATACTTGGCCCATTACTTTACTCGCAAATTCGATTCTTTTCCTCACCTGCACCTCATTCCCCCCTCCTGCCTCAAACCAAAAACCTAAGTAACAGAACTCCTCCACACTTTCCACTATTTGTCCATTCATCTTCCAAACGTAACCTATTTTGGTCTTTCTATTTCTGAAGCACATCACCTTGGTCTTCCCTAAGTTCACAGTCAGATCTTTTGTTCCCACATACTCTTCGAAAATTCTTATCATTAGGTTCATCCCCTTCTCATTGTCTGCTAATAGAACTACGTCGTCCGCGTATGCTAGAGAATATAGTTTGCTATTACCCCAAATCATCCCCCCTTTCCCTTTCTCCTTTAGCTTCTCCTCTAAGTCTGCCAGCAGCATATTAAATAGTAGCGGACTCAACGGGCACCCTTGCCTTAGACCTCTTCCCGTCCAGAAAACCTCCCCCTTCCCCCCCCCCCCCCCTATCTTCACCCTAATCCTGGTTTCAGTAAAAATTTCCTTTATCCTCTCCACAAACCCTTCCTCTATTCCCCTCTCTTTCATTGCCTGCCATAGCACTTTTCTATTCACTGAGTCAAAAGCTGCTTTAAAATCTACGAACAAGGCGACTAATTTCCCTCTTTTTCTCCCTAAGTTTCTCTTGACCAAGTAGTTGAGTACGTAAATGTTATCTATTGTCCCCATCCCTTTTCTAAATCCCGTCTGATTGTGTGGAATACTTTGTTTCTCTTCTATCTGATTCTCTAACCTTTTTCTTAGAATTTCTGCGTATATTTTATAACCCACTGGCATGAGAGTGATCCCTCTGTACTCTTCTACCTTCTTACCCTCCCCTTTCTTGACAAGCGGCACCACCAGCCCTGTCATCCACTCCTCCGGCCACCCTTCTCCCTTCCAGACCTTGTTGCAGATCTCCCACATCCCTTCTCCTCCATACTTTATTGCTTCGTTCTCCATACCATCCTCTCCTGTAGCCTTGTTTCTTTTCAGTCTATCTATCGCCTGATCCAATTTCTTCTCTTGTTATTTCGTTCGCTTCCTCCATTTCTCCCTGGACTATCCTTCTATTTTCCCCTTTCATCCTATTTTGTTCTCCCCCTAACAGACCCTTAAAATAATCCGTCCACTCGTCCATTTCTATTTCTTCATTCACGCCCTTCCTTCCTCCTCTTTCCCTATTTATCACATCCCAGACCCTACCTTCTTTTATCGCTTTTTCTACTTCTTCCTTGTATTCCTCCTTTCCCTTTTGCTTTTTCCTTTCCAGCATCCTTTCATGTTCTCTTTTTCTCCTGTTGTACTCCGCCTTCTCTATTTCTCCTTTCCTCAATTTTCTTACTCTCTCTTTCATTCTCTCTTTACTCTCCGTGCATTCCTCGTCCCACCAGCCTCTCTTTCCCTCTTTCCCTCTTCTCTTCCTTCTTTTATACCTACCTCATTCCTTACCTTCTCGATCGACCCTTTCAACCTTTCAATTAACGAGTCTACTCCCGCCTCCTTTTCATACCTAACATTCTGCTTTTCCATTTTTTGTTTAAACTCTTTTAATTTATCTACCGCCCAGACTCCCATTTTCGTGTTCCTTTCTCGCCCTCTTTCCTTTCTCCCTCTGCTGCGCTTATGGACGCCACCTTTCAGTGTAGCTATTACTGGGAAGTGCTCAAACCCTATCTCATTCCCCACATACATACTGCCTATCATCTTCCTCATTCTTTCTTCCGCCAGGATGTAGTCTATTACTGTTTCTCCCTTACTTATAAATGTGATCTCTCCTTTTTCATCTCCTTTCATGTTTCCATTACAAATAAACCATCCGGTTTCTCCTATTACGTCTAGTAACCTCCTCCCCTCCCGGTCTATCTCCCTATGTTTGGAGCTCCTTATGTAGGTTTCCTTTTCTTCATTCCAAGTCCCTCCCCCTTGCTCGCCAGTCCAGGCATTCAAGTCACCTCCTATCAAAACCAACTCTTCCTTCTTTTCCTCCATCCATCTCCTTATTACTCTCCAACCTTCCTCTTCCCCTCTTCTTCTATATACACAAACCACCGCTATTTTGACTTTTCCAATTATTATCCTTCTTACCATTGTTCCATCCTTTTCCTCCCTGTCCTCCCTTTTATTGCCAATTCTTTTCTCACCCCTGAGACCATGCCGCCAATCCCTCTACCTTTAACGTGTTCCTTTCTTTCTTCTTGCATTGTCCACACATAACCTTTAGGTAACCTCCTTTTCATCCCCTTCCAATCCTTCTCATCGACCCAGGTTTCACTCATCATAATCACATACCACTTTTCTAACTCCCGCCAAAAACCTTCATTCTTGTTTTTCAAGCCTGAAACATTCCAGAAAGCTATTTTCACGTTTTTCTCCTCCCTTCCCTCACCTATCCTTCTCACTTTTCTTCCGCCTTGCTTTTTGTAAACCCCTCTGTTTGATCTCTAACCTCTTTTGCCTCTTCCTTTTTTCTACCTTTCTCAACTCTTTTTCCCTTTTCCCTTATTTCTTCTAATTCCTCGTCCCAGAACCATTCCTCCCCATTTATCCATAATTTGTCTCTCCATATCCATACCATGCGCCCCTTTTTCCTCTCTACCCATGCCCTCTGCTCTATCTGCCATCTCCTTTTCCTCTCCCTCCATGTCAAATCCACTTCAATTCTTTCCCTTCTTCCTTTCAATAATTTTTTGTTCTCCATAATTTTCTTTTTTTCGTCCTCACTCCCTACTTTTAGTATAAACATTCCTTCTTTTCCTTCCTTCGTCCCACCTATTCTCTTAACTCCTTCTACCCATACCTGAACTCCAATATCTCTCAGAAGATTTTTGATTTCCACTTCCCCTTTTTCACTCTCTACTGAGAGTGAACAGCCAACAGCCATACCACGCTGAAAAAACCAGTTTTTGTCAGATCAATGAAGTTAAGCAGCGTTGGGCGCGGTTAGTACTTGGATGGATGACTATTTGAGAAAACTGAGTGCTGTTGGCACATCGTGGGTGTGGTGAGCCGACACTTGTAGTTATTTACTACAAGAAACTATCCACCTAGAAACACTACCCGAATCGGGTAGTGTCACGCCTACCCTGAAAGGGAAATGGCTTAATGGTATACATACGTATACATACTGTCAATCCCTTAACTACTATGTTATTTTTTCTCTTTGCCCTTTCTTCCCCTTCCAATCTCCTTTCAATGTCACTTAGTCTCTTCTTTAATCTTTCATTCTAATTTTGCACGTTCTTACTACTCCCTTCTCCTATTTGCGTACCCTCTGTTTCTTTCCCCATATGCTCATTCCTCATTTCTAAGTTGTTTACCCTTTCTTCCAACTGTTTTGTCTGACTATTTCTCTTTTCGTCATCCTCTTTCTGCCTATTCTCTATACTCTCTAATTTACCCCATACCTTGTCCTTCTCCTCTTTCCAGAGTTTATCCCACTCTTCCCACTTTTCTCTTACTTTTCTCACTTCCCCCCTTACGTGTTTCCCCTGTCCATTCATATCCCTATTCATATCATCCAGTCTCTTCCTTATTTCCTCTCTGAACCCTTTTATGAGAGCCTCTAGTTTGTCAAAAATTACTCCGTCCCCCCTATCTCTTTCTGGTGTTTTCCGTGTAGTGAGTTTATTCCTAACCTTCCTGCTTTCCTTGTCCCTTTCTAATTCATCGTCCCCTTCCTCTCTTTTTCTTTCCCTTCACTACTGGTCGCGCTCACTTTTATTCGCCATTCGTCCAAACTCCTATTCGAACCCGCGCTGCCTAGCTTGTTAAGGCGCTGTAGGTTAGAGGGCCTCCCGCGTTGATGGCCCGTACCTGAATCTCTTCGCTCTGGCGTCGACCCCCTGGTCGGCGTCTCTAATGTCTCTTCACAGCTACTGTCAATATCCCCCTTCTCCCCACTAACCGCGCTCTCAACCACCTCACTTCTCGTTTCATCACTTACCTGCCCTCTGGCGCCCGATTGTGGATTTGTACCGTCGGCATCCTAGTATCCTACCTTACCCAGTATTCCGCGATGTTTCCCGCTCTTTACTCGCCTACCCCTTACCCCGCAACTAGTTTTCTACTCCTAACCTCAAAACTAACGCGCTCCAATTTCCCTTTCTCACAACTTACTTTCACACTTTACACCCTTGTCTTCACTCACCCTTCTTCCTTCACACCTGATCTCCGCACTCACTGCTCTTTCTGCATCCACACACGCTGATTCCACGCTGAGTCTTATTTCGTGCCGCGTAATTAGTTATTATTAATTCTTTGTCTGTCCTTTTCTACTCTTAGTGCTCATGAAATAAAAATGCAGGATCCATTTTGGGAAATTCTTATGATTCCTAGGATACAAGTATTTTTCATTCTGAAACTCCATTGAATGAGCTCCCGAATGGAAACGGATTGAAAATTCAATATTGTTTCCTTAATTTTGTCAAACACCCATGAGTACATCAATTTAAACTTTCACCCTTCACATTAATGCCGCGCTGGTTAAAATTAATTTAAATCTCTTACACTGTAATCCTTGAGCTCCCGAATAAAAAAGGGTTGAAGAAGGATACTTTAGTGCCGCTGGAAATTAATTAACCGTGACCTGTCACGGAACAAA
This sequence comes from Andricus curvator, assembly GCA_932195095.1. Classification (NCBI taxonomy): domain Eukaryota; kingdom Metazoa; phylum Arthropoda; class Insecta; order Hymenoptera; family Cynipidae; genus Andricus; species Andricus curvator. The sequence goes on from CAKNYM010043195.1 coordinate 59,079, forward strand.
TTCCCTTTTTATTTGGCTTGAATTGAACACGTTCTAGCGTTCCAGTTGCTCCCTGAAACTTGAATATCCCCTATACCTAGGATCGCCCGGTTTGCCGTGTTGACGAACAATTTTCCAAGAAGAGAGTGGAATACGTGGTATCGAGGAGCCTGACGCTAAACGCGGTCTCGTTTCAAGTGTTTAACGCTGACTGATCACCTGTGCGTTCCTTCGCTTCGAGAGCGGTCTCGTTGCCGCGGGCCCGTTCATCCCCTCTTTTCGAGTGGTTACGCACGCAATGACTCTCGTTTCACGTAACCCATGCATGTCATGTATTTTACCCTTTCGCCTGAGAATTCGCGAGAGCCGATCAGTAGCGTATCGCTCATATTTTCTCCCGATCTGGTTGAATTTTATAAATATGATTAATGGAATCATACTGAAAAGAGAGAATATTTGGTTTTGCTTCTGCATATCTCATTTTATATCCAATTTTTTATCAAAATTAATGTATAAGTATTAGAGATTATGAGAGTGAGTGAATAAGTAACGAACTTTAAACTACTGTTAATTACTCTGGGCTTTAATGACCCCCTAAATGGATGCAACGAATGAAAAAAATGTGTTGGTTTCGAAATTTTTTGAAAAGTTCGGGTTAACTGTGCCCCCTAAACAAATGGATACAAAACAAAACTTTTGAAAACATTCGTTTATATTCAATCGCGCGGTTAATTTGTTGTTTAGTTTTCCCGATCTTGTTGAATTGAATGCCATTGACATATTGAGTTGATTCGAATTGATTCTAGTTTAATGTTATTGTTTCCTAACGTATATGTTTTGTCGCTGACAATTGCAGTTTCCTTATCCTTTATCTTGTTTTCGTTTTCAATTTACCTATGTATTTTTTCTGAACTCACTTAGTTACTTTTCTTATATATGTTTCTTATTCTATATTGTTTTTTCTCTTTTTTCATTAGAAAGGGGTAGAGCTCTCCTTTTCACTTCTTTTTATTTTTTTATTTATCTGTCCTATTATTCGTAAGTTTTCCATTTGTCTATTGCAGGGCTCTCCAGAAGGCTGTCAGTGACTGCAAAGACTGTCAATGGAGTCACGAGACTAGGTCAAACAGGCCATCATAAATTTTCGTCGAACTTGTCCTTCGACTCGTCCCTAATTCTTCACGGTAAAGTACAGTTTGAAATGAAAAAATGAAATGTCTGTGAATTCAAGTAGAAAAAAATCAGACCCTTCGGTGTGAACAATGAGCCGCAACGAGCCGTGACCGTAACGACCGTAACCCTTTTCAGGATTCCCGGAAAGCGAAGAAAAAAATTACAGAACAACTTGGTGGCAGTCATACACTTGTCGTGGCAGTCAGCACCTGCTGAAAGTGGTGAGCCCTGGTCCATTGTCTATGGATATTTTCTATGTACTTTTATCTTCTTTTCTTATTTCGCTTCATTTTTGTACTGTTATTTTCTTTCTTCTTTTGTATCATTGTTTCTTTTCAACAAACTTATTTACTACCTATCTATTGTTTTTTTAACCTACAACTGATATTTTTTACCTTACTTTCTAGTTGCTATTGTCAATCCTTTTCTTTTGACTTCTATTTCTGCCTATATGTACATAAATACTCGTCGAGTTCCATTTATTTTCGAACTTCTTTTTAAATTATATTTAACTTATTCTACTCTATTTTTGTTTCTATGACGTTTTTGCTTATTAATGAAAGTTCTATCGTCTTTTCTTTACAATAATTAATTTCTTACAATAATTCATTAGATCTTGAGAATGGCAAATGTCTTTCGTTTTCCTTTTAAACTTGAATCTCGATGATTATATTTCCTAGTCGAATATCCATAGTACGGAAAGAACCTATCTATTCCTTATATCTCGGGTTGTTCCATGCTGTGAAAAAAGTACGGTGGTCTTCCTGAGTACTTTCCTAACATTTTCACTTGGATTAGTAGATTGTCTGGTGGCTTATCGGGCAGTTTCAGCCACTTTTTCCAAATTAATCTTCGATTTTCGCTCCTTGAATCATTTTCAATTTCTCCCTGTGAAGATTCAATATGCCATTAATGAATAGGCTGCGCACATTTGTTTGTGTGTATTTGTTTGAAAGCATAACTGGCTTTATTTTGCTTACATTGATAATATTTGGTCCACTTAAAGGCATAATGCAACGATAACATAATAATAATACAATAATATAAGAGCACTTAGCTTCAATTAATCCATGAGTTATAATTTCGGGCTTCCTACGCTTAGAAGATAAATTTCCCGATTTTGTATATATTATAATTTGCTCCTCGATTCTCTTATCGAGTAGAGCCCATGGAATTACTGCTTTAATATTCACTCTTTCGAGCTGAAGAACGGAGTTTGCGTCCTCATCCTTTTTCTCTAAACTGACAATTGCAACGCTTCCGTCAGCTGCAGATTCGCACCCAAAAGTTCTGGCGACAGACATTCCAACTATTTTTATTTTATCGCAGAGGAATAAATTTGAGAAGATTAATACGGAGAGCCTCTTAAAAACATTAGCACCGCACACGTTCTCAACAAGATTAATCTTTTATCGCTTATGTCTAATTCGCGTTTGTATACAAAAGATCAACCCGGTTTCTTCGAAAATACATTTTTATAACGCTGAATTAGATTGTAGAACCGGTCTTTTTCATACAAATCTAACAGTGTGCACTGTGCTACCTTTTCATTAATTTCATCATGACGTAATGCAAATTGATTTTGAACATCGTCGTAATTTTCAATATTATTTATTTCTCGTACGAAATTTGGATGGTTCTCTTCTGCTACAAAAAATTTTTCTAAACAATTCAAATACTTCTCTTTTTTAGAATTCTTGGGATGAAATATTAATCGTATTCGCTTTCGATCTTCGTCCATAAATTCAACTTTTGTCGTATTTCCTTTATCTTTCAACTCAATTGTATTCTCTTCAAAATCAATCCTACTTTTCAATCTTTTTAATAAATCAATCCCAATAACATTCTTTATTCAATTTAGGAACAACAAAAATATGTAGGCACCATCCCAGTTACCCATTTCAAAATTTGCATATACTTGATGCTTGAACCGACATTACTTGTTCCTACTATAGGTAACAATACGGACTTTCTAAATCCTTCGATATTATATTCATAAAATGATTCGGAGATACATGTAACTTCGCTGCCCGTATCTATCAAGGCTTTTTTTACATTTTGTTTTTACATTTTGTATTGTTACATGCATTATTGGACATTTATCTAGAGTCCTGACTATTTCATTATCTTCATTTTCTGAAAATCACCGCGCATGTATAGCGGGAGAGGTTTTTTAAAATCATTTGGCCCCGGATCTGCCTCTATCGCGTTATTTTCTACCAAATCGAGGCTCGAGCATTTCCCGAGTCATCGTGACTATTTGAAAATTCATCATTTTCAGAAAATTGCTCTAAACAACGAGTTTGTCTATTTCCATAATTATTACGTGGTATTCCATGCCCCGCACTAATTTTGTTTACATTCTTAAGAATGTATCATTTCGCTGTTCGCTTTGCTCATTTTTAGAGGAACGTGTACGTCATCCACTTCTGCTCCTTCTGTCCTAGAAGGTAAGCAAGAGCGGGAAATTTACGCGAGATAACATCGGGCAACGCTGCTCCTTGGAGTCAGGTTTCTAGCCGCGGATGACCTTACGCGGCAGACAGGACAGTTGGAGATGAAGGTTTCACCTCTGGATACATTTTTAGAGCTACCAATCTTTGTAGAATGTTATGAGGAGCAGTGTTGACGCACCAGATGAAGTAATCCCAGAAGAACAGACTTTTCCATCCGGTTCGCGATTGAATGAGCCTGACGCTGGCAAGCCGGAATCTTGTTGAGTTGGCTAATAAATGAAGCTTTCATACCTCCAAGACAGCCGATTATGAGAACTACAAGATGGACTTTGTAGCCTTGGTACAGCCTGCTTAGCTCGAAAAGAAGTGCTTGATATTTTGCCCGTTTTTCTTTCTCCTTTGCCGTGACATTACCATCGGCTGGTGCCGAGAATTAAATCACGTAAATGATCTTGTTCTTCAGATCTTGGAGGACCAATATCAGGCTTCGTAGCACTGATACGTTGAGTGGCGGAGAATGAGAAATTCCAGTAGATCTTACACTGATCATTCTCCACAACGGACTCGAGTTCCCCCTGGGCGTATGACAAGACGGGCAATAGATCAACACCATAGAAGTGCCTAAGATGGTAATATAACACTTTTAGAGCCGCATTGTGTCTCTCTATGTACCCGTAGCGTGCATATTTTGAGCATCCACTGAGAAAATGTACGAGTGTTTCTGGCTCTTGCTTGCACTCTCGGCAGTTGGTATCGCCTACAGGTACATTCATTATGCGCTCGCGGTAAACTAAGGTGTCTATAACGCCGTCTTGACAGGCAAAAAGAAATCACTCAGTCTCCGAGTTTAATCCAGCAGACTTGAGAAACATGTTGGACAGACCCATCGAGAGCTCTTCTCTACGTATAATGCCGTAGAATTTACCATGAAGGGGCTTGTCAGCATGTTCTCTTAGTAGAAGCGTATGTTCTGCGTCCTGTACACGACTTTTGAGCACCAAAGGTGTTAGTGATGCTAGGCCATGTGTAGTGTCGCTGGAATCAAATGGAAGGCCAAGCTCCTCTGCGGCCCTATCTGCGGCACGGTATAGAAACGCCGCAGCATTGACGACTTCATGTTGATGTACGAGTCGCATAAGAGAATCTGTGCTATTTAGAACTGGGCAGGCTGCAGCCAGAACCGTTCTGCGATGAAGACACTCTAAGCTCAGCAAGCCTGGGTGCAATGTTTGCCACTGTACAAAATTTCGACTCATTTTCCTAACTTTTAAATCTTGTAAATAAATTCTCTTCGGGTCTTATTTTGTGCCGCGTAATTAGTTATTATTACAAATAAATAAGTTAATTAATGATAATTATTAAATTAATTTAATCGTGATGAGATAAGTATACCATTAAGCCATTTCCCTTTCAGGGTAGGCATGAAACTACCCGATTCGGGTAGTGTTTCTAGGTGGATAGTTTCTTCTAGTAAATAACTACAAGTGTGGGCTCACCAATCGTGATGAGGTAGTGTTTAATAAAGTCCGAAACTCCATTGAACGAGCTCCCGAATGGAAACGGGTTGAAAATTAAATATGGTTTTCTTAATTTTATCAAACACTCATGAGTGAATTAATTTAAACCTTCACCCTTTACATTAATGCCGCGCTGGTTAAAATTAATTTAAAGCTCTCACACTTTGATCCTTGAGCTCCGAATGGAAACGGGTTGAAGAAGGATTCTTTAGTGCCGCTCGAAATTAACTAACCGCGACCTGTCACGGAACAGGGAAGAACGCAAAAGGATGAACACATAACATGAATTTCATTAATTAAAAAAGACCCATCAAATTCCCTTTCTATTTGGCTTGAATTGAACGCATTTTAGCGTTCCAGTTGCTTCCTGAAACGTGAATATCCCCTATATCTCGGATCGTCCGGTTTGCCGAGTTGGCGAACAATTTTTCAAGAAGAGAGTGGAATACGTGGTATCGAAGAGCCGGACGCCAAACGCGATCTCGTGTCGAGTGTTCAGCCAGGACTGATCACCTGTGTGTTCCTACGCATCCATGATCCAAGAAACTATGGTCCGGCCACTTGGGGTACGAGAATACGTTCAAGCCGCGCGACGTACAACGACCACCATCTTGGTTACGCATCGCTAGGACGATTCGAATCATTTTGCGTCATGATACTCATGATTAGAAGAGCTTTTCCGAAACTTAGATAATAAAACGTAGATAACAAGATATCAGTTAATTCTTTAAAATATACAGTTTATCATTGAAAAGCAATTTTTAAATTTCAAATTGTTAATCTAGCATGAAGAAATACATGAAAGTTGAAATTGTACAAACGGAAATTGTCCAATATTTTGTACATATTTATATTTATTACTAGGATAATTAAGTGATTACATCAAAGTATATTTTATTTCAGTTTTTGATATTTGTTGTAGTGCTGTAAAATTTTGGAATATTTTTACAGCTTCCTTTCGAAAGGGGAAATTCAAATTCCTTGCAATAACGGTGACTATAAGAAACCAAGCTCCTCAATATCCAAAGCCTTTGTTGTAAAAATTGAAGTAATTATGTTTGTCGGAATTTTGGTATATTTTGTAGTGAATATTTGCGTTAATCTTCAACACTACATTTCATATGAATTCAAGACAAATTGTTATTCAAACATTTTGTTTCAAAACTGCACAAAATATGAGACTGCCCCATAATTTTTAAAAGCTATCTAAATTCACAGAGTTTCTCTCATACATCAACCTTTAACGATAAAGAACGCACTTGTTAGTATATTTAAAGTACGCAGAGTCTGTTTGTTAAAGTAAATGAATGGTGTATATATTATTTAGAGTACAAACAAATCTGAAAAGTATAATCAATTTTACAAAAGAAAAAAAAAACATATTTGAGCTATGTACTTTTTATGTTTGTACTGTATGTATTTATTATTTTACTGTTACTCTATTTATAATACACAAACAGTGCAATCAATAATTAAATTTACGTGTGAAGTTTCGGAGTGTTAAAACAAATTTCAAGGACGAAATTCCTTCTTTCAGGAATCCTTTCTTATACAGGTAATTTCTTTCTTACAAGTTGAACAATAAAAAAAATAATTTAACCGACTTTACACCTATTTTTTTTTCTTCCAAAAATCCACAGTATCTATAATTCATTCATAATAATTATTATACTCATGATAAATATAACTTTAGGCGATTTTGAAACTTTCTTTTTCCTTTCAGTGTCCACAATCTACATAGAATACACGATTTGAATTCTTATAAAGTATGTTTCAGAAAATACACAACAAATTCATAGTGTTATAGTTTTGTACATTTTTATACTTTTTATACATAATGAACACATATTTATTTCATTTTTATTTTTATTTAAAGAATTATGTATAAGAAACTTCGAGTTAATTCTGTGATACGCACACTTAGCGTTTAACTTGGTACAAATTCTCCGCGTGACGTGCTATTAAAAATGGATGGCGTTGTACGTTTTCTTGATTGGTTGACTTTTTTTTGGTTGTGCGTGGCGAAACCATAGTTTCTTGGATCATGCTTCGCATCGAGAGCGGTCTCGTTGCCACGGGCCCGTTCATACCCTCTTTTCGAGTGGTTGAGCACGCAATCACTCTGGTTTCACGTAACCAATGATCCAAGAAACTACGGTCCCGCCACTTGGGGGTACAAAATACGTTCAAGCCGCGTCTCGTACAGCGATAGCCATATTGGTTAGCATGACAACCTAGAGACGCTTTCCTAAATACGATTGAAATTATTTCGCGTCATGATGTAGCACAGCGTTTCTCATACTTAGATACTTAAATGTAGATAATAAGAAGGTAGTTAATACCTCTTTTAATTCTTGAAGATACATCGTTTTATCCCTTTTTATAGTTTTGGGATTTACTGTGTTATTGTCAATAAAATGAATCTTTATTAAAAACGTATTTTTACCACGAAGATTCTTTACGAGTTAACATGCTTAGGATGAAATATGTTTGGTATTGAAAATCTTTCAATAATGTGATGAAAAATTAATTACTATGAGAGATTATGTGTAAATAAAATTTGTGGATTGTGCGAAATTATGTGCGTACGTTTAATGTTCGAAACAGTTGAAGTGTTCGGAGAAATTCTCACGAGCATGAAAATATGCTCGAGAATATGCTCGACCTTTATGTGCTTTGAGAATTTAATGAGAATTTATGAGCATTTTGAATTACGATTTAAAAAATCGTATTTTATACTTTTATTCATAATAATTACATTATTTAAATTTCGCGGTGAAAGGTATCGCATCAAATTGGAAAGGGTGCTAGATATAAATGATACAAAAATAAAAGTAATAGAAAACATATTATTCGCATTAAACAGTGCCTTATTTAGGATTGCTACAATATCCGAATTTCTAAATTCTTCTAGGTATAAAACCAACCATACACGTAGAATAATAATAATGTTATGCAAAATAAATTTTGTTTCTAAATATATTTAAAATACTTTTTAGTTGTGTTTTCAAGTCAAAAAGATAAATTATCAACCAAAGAAATAAATTTTCAACTGAAATGATGAATCTTCAACCAAAAATAGTTGAATTTTCAACCCAAAAGATTAATTTTCGACCAAAGACTCATTTTCAACAGTAGTACATGAACAAAGTACATGAATTTTCATCTAAAAAAAATCAATTTTTAACCGAAATTAGAACTTTTGACCAAATAGTGGATTTTTCTATCCAAAAGATGAATTTTCTATAAAAAAAAACTATTTTTCAATGAGAGAAGTGAATTCTTAAAAAAAAAATAGAATAGTTGGATTTTTTACTAAACAGATAATTTTTTAATGAAGAATCTTCAACAAAAAAAAATTAATTTTTAACCAAATACATGAATTTTAAACTAAAAATATAAATTTTCTACCAAAAATAAAGTAGGATAATTTAAATTTAGTAGAATAAATTTTCAACTAAAAAACAAACGAATTTCCAAAAAATGAATTTTCAACCAAAGAAATTCATTTTTAAAATTTCAATGTTCACTTTTTTTTAGTTGCGCGTAGCGAGACCATAGCTTCTTGGATCATGCACGTAACCCATCATGTGGTGTATTTTACCCTTTCGCCTAAGAATTCGCGACAGTCGCTCAGTTGCGTGTGGCTCAGATTTTCTCCGGCACTGGTTGAATTTATAAATATGATTAATGGAATTATAGTGAACCCTTTCAGCCTCTGTGAACTAGAATTGCTGTATAGGCAACAATAACAAATAAATAACGGCTCAATAGAAAGGGAAATGTCAGGGGCAGTGTCTTTTTAAAATATAAATTGATGGGGGATGTTTTCTTGTCTTATTACTTGGGGTTGATAGAATATGTCCATGTGATTTATAGATAACCGTATAATTTGTTTATGAACGAAAAATTCCCGCAACATAACCGGATTTAGCACTCTCGTATGAGAGCAAATGATTACCGTCCCACAAAAAAATGAAACAAACGAAGCTCATGAAAGAACACTCTTCAATTTGTTTGTCCTCCGCAATCTTAAGGGTTCCGGATTTAACCAGAACGAACATTATTTTTGTAAATTAAAGTTTAGAGAAACAAAGTCAAATAATATTGGGTTTGAACAACATACGGTTCAGAAAAACATATGTTAACATATGGACTGTATGTAATTTTTCTCGTAGAATCGAATGGTGCGATTAATTTTTTCGTAACAAACATTATTAAACATATTGCTTAAACAATCGAGAATTAAAATTTTTTCGGGAAAAATTATATTTAAATAAAATATTCTCATTTCCATTCTAATAATAAATTACAACGATTCTAAAACAAAATAATTTGTTTCTATAAAAAACTGATACACTGTTAAATTTCTTTAAACAAATTTTTTATAATAATAAAATAGAATTTATTGTGAAATATTTGTGATTTTTAAGTCTGTCTTCATTATTTCTGACTGACAATTACTTTATTTAAGAGATTCATTCAGAGATAAAAGAAACATATCGTTGAAATGAACAATTTCGCCGCTGTATTTGTGAAAGTAGTCTTAAACACACGCAAGAAATTGGCTTCCTTCCGTTTATGAGATATTTATTGCAAAGTTTTTCTATAAAAAATTTTAAATCGTTTAAAAAATGTATCCTGTGGACGACGTTGTCCACAAAAATCCATTTATGGACCACTGAGTGGCGTCGCGGCAGGGAGGGCATGAAGTGTGCAAGAGGAACATCATAAACCATATAAAAAATGGAGAGTCTATTCAATATTTTCAAACGGTGGTCGCTTCCCGAGGATTGTCAGGGTGCCCGTGGAGCCACCGCTGGGGCCATAGCATGCGGGGCGGTGGTGATGGTGAGCTGCGAGATTGTCAGGCGAGATGTCACAAATCAAATAGCTGGCCATCTGCGACAAACGGTATAAACAGTGGAACATTAACTCTCCCTGCTGAGAATGCTTTGTGAAGCGTTAGCGATTCGCAGCCAAGCACCTCAACAGAAATACAAACTTAGGACGAAGTTTGCTGCAGTGTATCCTCATATACTGAAAGTTGCAGTAAGATGTTATCGCTAAGGTGAAGGACGTATTTTGTGAATGACACCTTAAACCCAGAACTAACTACGTTACAGGTGCAAACTCATCTGTACTGTGCAGCTGTGGCAGTCAATAGAACATTGGGCCGTAGCACTCTACCTACAAATACAGTCGAATGACTCAATCTGGGAGGGGGAATAGAACCAGAAAGCTGATACACCACGTGATTAAAATCATCCACACTCGACACATTAGGGCATTACATCAGTAATTTTGGATGAGATTACTGACTTCCAGCGGCACGGACTTGATGTTCTTATTGTTAGACTACGTAGATGTAATAAGAGTAGTGCAAGAAAACATCAAAATCGAATTCTTCAGGCAGATGACACTAGGTTTTATCGTGAACTAAGTAAAGAGCAAAATATCCAGCAAGATATCCAAGTTCCTTAATTGAAAGACCTAGCGGCCTACTAGGCAGGTGTTTTGGGAAAAATAAACAGAATCAACTTAGGCGCTGCGTAGTTCCAACGAAAGAAAGAACACGCAAGTAATAACCCTGTAATGGAGCCTACTAACATCACAAATTCAGACTTTTCAGACGTTTTAAAAAGGTGTTTTCAAAAGATCCTCGAACATCCAGATCTGATGCCAAAAGTCATGCAGATATAGTTATTTGTGATACAAGTGCGCAAAATAGGTGATTGTGTGAGAGTGTGAAATTTGCAGCATAAGCCGGAGGCTCGAAGCATGAGACGGTGTTTAGCGCACGAGCGAAGCGAGTGCGAAAACGTAGACGAGTGCTTCGAGCCACAGGCGAATGATGCAATCACACGAGTTACCAATCACCTATGCGCACGTGTATCACACGCTATTTTTTGCAACGCCCGTCCGAAAAAGTTGTTAGGAGGAGGCAACGAAAAATACTAATTTTATATTGCATAGAGTGGAGTAAAGAAATTTTGTTGGAAAAAAACTTAAAAAAAAAAATTTTGAAATTTTTTTTTTAAATGTTTGAAAAAAAAATTTGTGCAAAAAAGTTTTGGAAAAAAAAGTGTTGTGAAAAAAAAGTTTTGGAAAAAAAATGTTGTGAAAAAAAAATTTGGAAACTAAAAAATTTGTTTAAACAAATTTTTTGGAAAAAAAATTATTTAAAAAAATGTTGGCGTTCATGCTATTTTGCCGGTGGGGGGGGGGGCTACGAAACCCTAAAAACAAAACTTCAATCATTAAAACATTTGTTCAAGTTAAATCTAAATTTATTTCAAGAAGATACCAACACCAGTGTTTAAAGTTACCTATGCCAGTGTCTAAAGTACCTCATCTCGAAAGTGCGCATGAGCAGCTTTTTCACCAGTGCCTAAAGTAAGCCATCTTCAAACTGCGCATGCGCGAAAATCATTCGCACACAGTCTGCTCAAATAAAGTCCTTTAGGCACAATTTAGAAGCATGAAAAAATCAACTTTAGAGGTGAGTGTTGCAAAAAGATATATTCTTATTGCGACAAGAATGACAACCTTACGGCAGAAAAAAAGGATGTCGTAAAAACTCGCGGGGCAGTAAAGATCTAGTCGCCATAGACGCAATTATTATGACGTAAGCACGTAAACGTCAAAGAAACTTGCACATGAGATATATTGACTACAATCAAGCATCACCTTCGGGACATGATTATTTGCTTGAAGTTTTAAAAGTTTACGAGATCTGCCCACGTATGATGATGCTTCGGCGAACAAGAATCAAGTATGTTGATAATGGGGAACCAAGGATAACTAGATTAATACTCATTACGATGGGTATCTTTCAAGGAGACTTCTGTAGTGCATTATGTTTCTATTTAGTGTTGAATCCATTGAGTAGATAACTAAATAGCATATCTCATGGGTTCAGAGTACATGAAAACGAGGATGGCCATCAACTGACCCATCTTCTATGGATGAACTGAAGCCATACGCCAGTTCAAAACAGAAACGTGAGCAAGTGCTCCATGTCGCAAAGCAGTTTTCCAATTATATCCACATGGAGCTCGGATTAGATAAATGCAGAACAGTGCATTTAATCACAGGAGAATTAGGGATCGCAGAGCTAGGGAACGAGAACGAGGATAATTGAAGCAATGACTGACAGCAAGTCATACAAAATTCTGGGTATTCTTGAGTCTAAGGGTATTCAGTATACGATAGTTAAGAAAAGCTTAATGATTGTCTTCACTACAAGACTCAGATCGGTTCTAAAGAGTGCTCTCAACTCGGCAAACAAGATCAAGGCAATCAACATCTATGCCATCCATGTCCTGATGTACTCCTTTGGGCTCATCAAATGGTCGAACAGAGACCTTGAAAGGTTAAACAGAACCATCCGCGTGGAAAGGACCAAGCTCCGATTGAACCACAGCAATTCGGCGATTGAAAGGTTAGTTTTACCACGGCATCGAGGAGGTAGGGGCGTTATAGATGTCAAGGAACTGTGTGAGTCACAAATTGTACGTCTGCGAGTCTATTTTAACAGCAAGTGATATATTGCGGATTACAACACAAACTGTGAAGCGGTTCTCGATTAGAGGAGGTCTTTAATATCAGGGCAGAAACCATAGAGGAATTAGAGATGCAATGGGGACAAAAAGCTATCCACGAAGAGCACCCCAAAACATTAGATCAACATGAAATTGATCGTGAAGTATCCAATATTTGGCTGAAAAAGGCGACCTGTTTCCAGAAACAAAAGGATTCGTCCAACGAATCCATCGAGCACATTATTGATGATTGTTGCATAATGGCTCACAGAGAGTACACGTACATACATGATGATGTGGCGGGTATTATAAATCAACAACTCGCCCTAAACCTAGGACTCTTAACAGAATGGATGAATAAAGAGTACATAATAATAAAAAATATGTATATGAATGTATGAATGAATATATGAATGTGAAACATGCATCTATTCATCCTATTGTGATCTCGGCTACAGCCAATGTGCACGCAAGATACACTAAACATCTTCAACACTTAGGATTCAGTAGGCAGCAGCCCAGAAAACTGTTTCATTAAACATCTGTCGCAGTCTAAGAAAGTATGTGTCCTATAAAGTCCTATACGTATGTGTATAAAACCTAATGGATTGACAGATGGTTAAACAAAAAAAAGTATATATATATCAGAGGGGATGTTGCATTTATTAACCTACCGTGGTTGTGTTCCAGAGACCTGGTGGAAATAAAGGTTGAGCATCATATACCTAGGAAGACTGCATTAACCTATTGTGATTTGTTCAGCGTCCTTGCCATTCGACTCAACGGACTAACTACTATCAGTGGAATGAAAACTTTCGATGGAACAATGCGGTGCAAGAGGTTGGCCGCTGCTCTTTGGATGTGATACAAACGCGCAACTCATTGCTGCTAGATAGGGAGCTCGCAATGCGCAGATTGGAAGTTCTGCCTTCTGGTTGGCCCTGCTATGGAAATCAAAGTTATTCGTTGAATTTTTCTACTTTTTCTCCTAAAGCAGTCTTTATAAATAATTAATCCAGATAAACATATTGACATGATATTAATGAATAACTAATCAAAATAGGTCATATTTTTATAAACGAATAAAAATAAAAATGTATTATTTTCAAAAAATAATAAAATCTCAATATTTTTACCTTATTGCTTCACATAGAGAGAGGTTTGTAATGACCTAAATTTTCAAATCTACTTTTTTGACATATTTCGATATAATTCAACCCGAGAAATGTAAAAGAGCTATGATCATCAAATTTTGACGAATTGTAGCTCCGATTGATATACAGGTCTGATAGGATTTTGAGCTAGATCGGCTATTTGGAAGTGTTTTCTTTTTAGCTAACAGATTTCAAAAACATTTTACCTTTGTTTATATGAGAAAAACTTTTGTGATATGCAAAATACAGTGACCCCGCGATTTAGTGCCCCTGGATTGTATTCTTCCTAGAATGTGTGGTGTTCAGTCAGGCATGAGAAAACAGAGAGAAACAGGAGAGAGACAAAACAAGAGAGACAAAATAGTTCGGAGTCCTCTGATTTAGGCCCACCGTCAGCCCCAAAACCGACACTAAATCCAGGTTTCACTGTACAACAATATAATATCTAGTGTAATTGTTCGCGTCTTCGAGACGCATCAATTGCCCTTTTGTTGAAACTTTCATGACCTAACAGTACCGGTTTATGAGCTTTCAAAAAAATGGTTTATTATGTTTATATGAGAAAAACTTTCTTGATATTAAAAACACAACAATACTATATGTAGTGTATTTGTTCCTGTCTTCCGAGATGCATCGATCGACCTATTGTTGAATGTTTTATGACCCACCAGTACCGATGTATGTAGTTTTAAAAAAATGGTTTATTCTGTTTATATGAGAAAAATTTGTTTGATAATCAAAATACAACAATAATATATCTAGTGTATTTATTTGCATCTTCGAGACGCATCGATCGACCTATTGTTGAACCTTTTATGACCCAAGAGTACCGATGTACGAAGTTTCAACAAAATTTGTGCATTCTGTTTATATGAGAAAAACTTTGTCTCATATTAGGAATACTGCAGTCCTGTACCTGACATGTCTATGATATGATGTCTATGATGTGTATGATATATTCGATTACCCAATTGAAAAAACTTGTTATTTACCTTGTTTATAAAAGGATTTTTTTATATTGTGAATATAACAGTACTGTATTTTACGTAATTGTTCACGACTTCGAGACATGTGGATTGATCTATTGACGAACTTTCGACGACCATTCTTGATTAATCAATAGCGACTTAGAAAGTTTAAAAAAAGTTCCATTGTTGCTATGAAGGAAACTTTTGCTTTAATTTGGAATATAATACTACCGTAAGTTAAAGAATTGTTCATTGTAACAGAACACATCGATTGACACTTTAATGGGCTCTCTGATTTTCTAAAAATAAAATTTTCGGTAAGACAGAAATGAGCACAAATAAATACACCCATGGTGAATACATCCATGGTACTTCGCAGCAGTATTTTCATTTTATTCACTAATTATTATTAACATATTAATATTGAGATTTTGCAATTTTGTTTAAAAAAGACATGGTTAAATAAATGTAAATATGAAACTATAACCTATTTCAATTAATTGTTCATTAATATGACGATAAATATGTTTATCTCGATTGATTAATTATAAAAATTTCTTTAGGAGGGCGAAATATAAAAAATTTAAAGAAAAAAATTTATTTCTTTTTCATATAAATTTGAAATGCAGTTCGAACAGCAGATCCAATCAGAACGCAGAACTTAGATTCTGTGCATTACAGGCTTTTCACTTCGCAGCACTGGCATAACTGGGTATTAGGTTTTTGGGCAGCAAGAAGATCAAGAATAGAGCGATATCTCAAATATCTTTTACTTTCTTAAATACTGTGACGAATTACAGGGGTGCTTTCCCGCCTCCCATCAGGCGTTGGAAAAGGGTAGGGGTGTGATCTTACATTATTTTTGTGACCAGTCACAGGGGTGCCTTCCTGCCCCCCATAACGCATTGGAAAAGGGGTGAGGGTGTGACCTGCATTATACGATTATTCAATTTAACAGAAAAAATCGATATCTCGAAAACTATTCCACGTATTGATTTAAAGAATTCAGATTCATTTTTCTCGCAAAAAAATCCTATCGCAATCAATTTAAGAAATGAAGTAAACAAAAAACAAAACTTAATAATTTTGACATAAAAATCGATACATCGAAAACTAATCGAGATATCGATTTAAAACTTCCAGATTCGTGTTTCTTGCAAAAAAATCCTGTAGGAATCTACATTAAAACTGTTGTCGCCACAGATATCGTAATCTCCCATAAGAGCATATAGCCCCATAAATTCCTGATATTTTGGACCCAGAACAAATACCTCAGGTTGAAAAATGAGGCACTTTTGAAGTTGGAACTTCGAAAACCCGCTTTTTCAGAAAAACGAATCTAAAGCCATAAGCGCACATGTTATATTTTTTCTTGGAACGTAAAATATATCCACTTTCAGTCACTTTTGTGACACAAGCATTATGTTACCAGATAGAACAGGCCTCTCCAACGAGGGGAAGTTCCAGAAATTTTCGTCGAAATGACTCAAATCACAGGTGTGAGAGCAGAGAGAAGTGGTAGTGGAAATACACCATCTGGACTTTGAGTAAATTTCTCTTTGCTGGACAGACCTGAAATAAAGCATATATCGAAGTATAATTTCCAGTGTTGCCAGATCCATGCTTAAGCGAGTCGCAGCTTGGGTGCGCCTGGGTCGCACGAAAACCGTGCACGCTTGAGTAGCACAAAATCGCGCACTTTCGGCCTGAAGTAGCCCAAAGTAGAGACTTTTAACAATTTCGTTCGAAGGAAAGGAGATAAACAGCACACAAATGTGTGGTATGAGAACCAGCTACGTGGTGACGCTTTCTTCTTAGCTCGGTACCTCATGGATGAAAAGCATATGGAAAGCATGCTTAATGGCAGTTTAATGGCCGTATCACACGCCCACAAGCGCGGTTCTCGCCGACGTTGCGGTTGCGATTCCTGCTGGCGTCTCGACCAATCAGAATGCAGGAGCCGACGTTGGCGGCTGCGATCGCAAGGATAGCCGGCGCGCCCAGAGTCTCTGAAGTAGACCAATTTGCGATTAATTGCGCGATCTGGAAACAATGATAATTTCCCATCGAAAACGCAAAATCTATACTTTTTACCATCGTTAATAAAAACGCGAATATCTCCGAAACTATGATCGATAAAGTGGGTCTTTTTCATATGAATGT
The DNA here is from genome assembly GCA_932195095.1 of Andricus curvator. NCBI lineage: Eukaryota > Metazoa > Arthropoda > Insecta > Hymenoptera > Cynipidae > Andricus > Andricus curvator. The sequence continues at coordinate 76,033 of CAKNYM010043195.1, forward strand.
ACACATGAATAAGTGATAAAAAAAAAGGATGTCATGTATCGCCTAAGTAAGAAGGCAACCGGGACGGAGTTCGTTAAATGTACTAGGGATGTTTTCTTATGCTGTATAATATTATTGTAGGGACGGTATATCTACTAAAGTCTTGGAAAGGTGTCTGAGGTACGTTAAATGTACTAGGGATGCTTTTTTGGGGCTGTGTAATATCATTTCAGAAATTACGATAGCTACTAGAGTCTTGGGAAGGTATCTGGAGTGACTATTTTTAAATTTGAAATGTTCTTGGCTGCTTTAGCCGAAGTCAGCTGACATGGGGTTCATTAAATGTACTAGAGGTGGTTTTTTGGTCAGGCTAATATTATTTAAGGGATAATGATATCAACTAGAGCCTTGCAAAGGTATCTGGGGTGACTATCTTTAATCTAAAAAGGTTTTGGCTCTTTTAGTCAAAGGCAACCGAGAAAGGGTTCGTTAAATGTACTTGGTATGGTTTTTTGGGGCTGTCTAATATTATTTTAGGAATAAAGATATCTATTAGTCGTCTTGGAAAGGTATCGGGGGTAACTTTTTTTTAATTTGAAATTTTCTTGGCTGCTTTAGCCGAAGGCCGATTACATGGAGTTCGTTAAATGTACTAGGGATGGTTTTTTTTGGTATTATAATGTTATTGTGGAGATAATGTTATCTACTGAAGTCTTCAAAAGGTGTTTGGGGTGACTATTTTAATTTTCAAATTTTTTGGCAGCTTTCGTCGAAGGCAACTGAGACGGGCTTCATTAAACGTACTAGGGGTGTTTTTTTTTGGGTAGTCTAATATTAGTGCAGATATGATATCTACTAGTCTTAGTAAAAAGTGTCCGGCGTGGCTATTTTTAATTTGAAATTCTACGTAATTGAAAAGAATTCAACAAAAGTCAAGAGACTTGCACAGAATTCAAGATAATTCTACATATTTCACGAGGATTCTGCTGAACTGAAAATAATTTTACTCAATTAAACAAAATTCTACATTTTTCAAGTCAATTGTACTGAATTAAAGAAAATTCTGCTGAATGCAAAAGAATTCAAGAAAATTCAAGAGAGTGCAACATAATTCAAGAATATTCTACTGAATTCAAGAGAATTTGTTTGATTTCAAGAAAATTCTGCTAAATTTAAGAGAATTCTTCAGAATTCAGTTTTATTTATATATAACCTTTCGAATACAAACCTTTCGAAAGTTTCATGCACGTCATACTGGTTCAAATTGCCCCTACCGTTTTTTTAAATTAATGCTATTTTAAAAAGTATCAAAACGATTTATAAAAAAAATGATACATACTTAAAACATTATTGCATATACGAGGGTTGCCTTTTATATTTCGGGAATGTGTGATCCTGCTGCTGTCATATGAAAACCGATGTCTCTATCGTTAAGTTTGACATTTTTTTAGTGATTTTTTACTCAGAACGTTTTGACGTGCGGGCGCAATTTGTGACGTGTACAGTGACTTCAAATGACCGCTCCACACGTGCCTTTTTTGAGCGATTGTCAAATTATGTGGGATCCAACGGCAACTAATTTTTTTGACAGCCCAATGTTCATGCAATATTGACTCTATGCTGGTCCCACTAATACCTAAGGATGCCTGAATCTCACGATAAGACACATGACGATCTTTCCGTATCAGTTCACTCACAGCATCAATGTTTTTTGGGACAACGACTGATTTTGGACGACCTTCTCGAACTTCGTCGGTGAGCGAACCACGGCTAAAAAATGTCAATCTTAACGATAGAGACATCGTTTTTCATATGACAGCAGCAGGATCGCCCATTCCCGAAATATAAAAGGCAACCCTCATATTAGGATTGTAATATTGAGAAAAAAAATGTAAAAGTATTTTAAAAACGCTGTGTATAGATGTGCCATAACCTAACTGACGAATCTACTTTAACTACACTAGACTTAATTCAATTTTACCTAGCCAGGCGGCGCGTCAGTTTGTTCTACCTATCAGCGGAGTAGCAGGTTTGATGTTTGCAGGTCGAAATGCAAGTTAACCGAGTGAATCGAAGTGCGCATGCCCGTCGATTTAAATAATTTTCTTGCTCAAAGTGCGCATGCCCAGCGATATAAAATCATTTTTCCTGCGCGAAGTACGCATGCTCGCGATAGACATTATTTTTCTTTCTTGGAGTACGCATGCGCGGCGATAGAATTATTTTTCTTGTAGAAAAGACTCCCTTTGGACACAGAAAACAGGCATCGAAGGGCGTACTTTCGGGGCATGTGTTGCAAAAAGTCTTTTTGGTCAGCCAAAACTCAGTGGATCCAATTGCGTTTCGGAATCTTTTCTAAAATGGTACCTGGACCGGGTCCAGACTGTATCCGAAAAGGTTGTTTTACCGTCCCTGGCTCACATCCCTGCATTAAGTAGAAGGCAGGGCCGGCGGAGCAAATAGTTGCCTCAATCTGTATCGGTATACTTCCCGAACATTCCCAGAGTCTACGCGAGTGCCCTGTTGTTAGACTACTGCTCTCTTGTTCTATTTTTTGAAGCAACATCTCTGAGGTTACAAACTCTCTCATTCACTTTGTGAATCAGTCATCCTTATTGGCATACTTATAATCAACCTGCTGTCGGTAGTACCAGATTAACCAATGCTTGAGGTCAGCAAGACCCCATAATCCTTGTTAGTCTCTTATTAAATCAAATTTATTAGAATGCTTGTCTTATCACTGTCCCCCTCACACTGTAGAAAACCTTCCCCGAGCGTAGCAGGTTACCAATAGCCGAGTTCGGATGCAGACATTCGTCATCATCAAGTGTGTCCACACCCATCTTCGGTGTCAAACCTACTAATAAAAAGTAGTGGAACATAGTTCAAAACACGACTAAACGAGAATCACGAATGGACACTCCTCCGTGAGCTATCTTCGCCCGTCCCTACTTATCGTCCGAGACTCGACAACTGGAGAATCACCGCGCAGCGTCTGCCGTCGGTTTGTAATACATTTATGTATAATGTATTTTTGTAGCACTTAAAAAAAATCTGATACACATAAAACTCAAAATAAATCAAACTGTTTTTGTTTTATGTTATTTACATTATGTTTACAAAATATTTTATCAAAATGTTCGTAATGTTGTATTTTACTATTTGCAATACTTTTTTCAACAGAAAAAGTCATTTAAACGTGACAACGATGTCCACGAAAGCTAAAAGTGCAATCAAAATTCGGGCTGTGGAATGAATTACCACACAATACACACGGTTCGCGCCGGCCCTGCAAATACAATATTTATTTTGCGATATATTTTACGTTAATTGCATATTATCGTCATCGTCGACTTCAATGGGTTCATATACTCTCTTTTTAAATCCCCATGGAAGAGTGTCTGTCGAACCACGAAGCATAACTCTCTTATCATCTTGCCTACTGAGAACAACCTTATCTTGTTTTATTGAATGTATTTTGTGTTTGCGACGGCGTATCAGATATAACAGTCGGATAATGTTTTGTAAAGAAAATAGAGACTGCTTATAATCTCCCCCCCCCCCCCCGCCCCATCTTCACCCAAAGCTTTGTATGTATATAATTTTAATTTTAAACCTACAAATATTGTTTGGTGAAGTATCATGTGTCAAATTTATGGGAATCTTCAGTTATATAATTATAATGAAAAGCATACATTATTTTTTGATATATTAAGAACAGTGAATCCGGTATAAATTGGTTTATTGAAATTAAATTTTGTTTTATTGACTTCAATGATAATCATGTCTTTGAAAAACATGGTGCAGCTATTGAAATTTGAATCGGGAATTAAATTATGCAAGGTAGCATCACAACAGGGGAAACCAGTACGAGGTGAACCAGTATGAACTGAATAATGGGAAAAAATGACAAGGCTTTAAAGCAAAAGATCTGTAGTATTTTTTTATGAGCAACAATATTAAAAACAAGTTTTATAATAAGCCTTTTTACCACTTACTTGCTATTTTTTATTGAAAAATTGTGATTTTGACATGGCGATGAAAATTTTGTCCGTTGACAGATTATCATTTTTCAAGGAATTAAATTGACAAAACCCGAAAACATCATTATTTTAGTTATTTACAATTTCTTTTTTATCTCTTATGAATTTAAGTAATCCCATGTAAGTTGATAAGTCAGTAACTGATAACGGTGTATATTTATTGAAATTCACATTTTTTATAATTTATTTTAATTTCCAATTAGACTTTTTTTGTTGAATCTCTTTCAATTTTGACTAAAATTTTCTTTCTTTAGTTTCAAAAAATTCACCAAAATCTATCAACTGAAGAATAGTTTCACTTTTAGTATTAAAAAATTTAATTTCCTCGATTTCGCTACTCCCTCTAATGGCCTGAATTTTTCAGTTAAAATAACATTGAATTTAAAGACCCCTATAATTTTCAAAGCATTTTTTATTCGTGTAATAATAATTTTTTCGCATTATCCAAAAAGCTATTTAAATCTTTGTGAGTTTTATAATCAACCCTATTACAATGCGTTTCTTGAAGACAATCTCCAAACCTTTCCACCTTTTCTTTGTCCATAGCTTCATTGATGCCTGCTCCTTTTCTTCGTAACCCTTTGAATTTCCTCTTCTCAGTAGATTATTTAATGATTTGACATTTTGTTCTTCACCTCGAATTCAAAAGTCAATTTCTTCAAATATAGCATTTTCTTTTCAAATTTGGTACGCCTCGTCCACGTGTTTTATTAATTTTTAACAATCCCTTGCATTCATTTTTGAGCATTTTCAATTACAATTCTCACTGAAATATATGTGCGTAAAACATTTCAAAACTTAAAACTAGAGTTTGTTGAAAATCACAAGTCTGTTATAGCTTTCAGTTAATTTGCTTGCACGGAGGTTCATTTTCAATCAACAGCCTCTGTGGATGTCGTGGACTTGGTCGGGTATAATCTAACAAATTTAGTGAATGCATCTATCAATACCAGGATATGCTTTTTCCCTGGCACCCGCGAATCAAAAATATCTTAATGATCAATTTGTATGGTTTCGAAAGGTTTAGTACCCTTTGGAATCATCAGCATGTAGCCCTCAATCTTACCCATCGATGGAGCATGAGCGATACACTTATTTTTTTATGTCATATATTATGTCATATATTATGTCATATTTAATGACATTATATATTTTATCAAAATCTTTGTAATGTTGTACTTTACAATTTGCAATACGCTTTTTCAACAGAAAAAGTCATTTAAACGTGACAGCAATGTCTACGAAAGCTAAAAGTGCATTCAAAATTCGGGTTGTGGACCATCATTATGTCATATTTTCTATTTTTTAAATATTTGTTATGTCAATTTTTTATATCAAAATTCTTTCCAATCCCATCGAACGTACTTAGAAATTCTCCTATTGCTACGATGTTTACTTTCTGATTTCCTCCTGTAACCAAGGGCAATGTTGTTATCTCATCAGATCCGCTACCGTGAACACTTCTGCGCAAGGATCCATCGATACTTGTTCGTGACATCGACATGTTAAGACCCTTTTTATTGCTTCCCTCTGAGCTGTAGCTTTCCTCAAACTCCTTTGGCGCTGAGCTTCTTGAGCTTGTCTGACTATTGCACGCTTCATCTCCTTGAGTTGTTGTTTTGCGGTTGCCAGTTCTTGCAGTAGGGTCTCGTTTTCCCTCACCACCAGCTCTAGTTCGCCATATCCTCCATTTTGTCCACTCGCAAAGACGATCAATGAGCTCAACCTTATTTCATGTAGTGCTGCATTCTCGAGATCTTAATATCTCCTTTAATTCGATCACCGTAAACTCCTGCGGATTCGAACAGATAGTGTTCTCTTCTCGCTGGTCTTCCATTCGTCAGAAGTCTATCGACGACTACTTAGACTTCTGAACAATTCACTAGCTTGATCGTCACCTACAATAAAGCCCGAACCAGCGATACACCAATAGAAAATCACATCCACCGAATGACAATCAATATGGCCGACTCCTTACACGAGCTCGTTGATCAGCCGAAAACCGAAACGGAAGCCATTTTGAGTACCTGATGTGGCGCTTCTGATTCTGATCCCACTTCTGAAAAACTGTAAGCTAATTTGTCAGGATGATTCTAAAATTCTAATAATTCAAACAGATCGTAAAAGTAATGGAAACCAAAAATAAAATAAAACCAAGAATTAAAATAAACATTGCACTTTAATTAATATAAATTATACCCGACTCTAATTATATTTTTAAAAGTTGTTCTTTCGTTTCGTGTAGGCAACGAATTGACCCTCCTTATCACCCCACTATTACACCGGGGTCTCTCACCCTACTCTAGCAGGCTCTCTCTCCAGCTCGTACATCACATTAGGTATAATCAATACTATATGAATATCTTACAGTTTTAAGCATTAGTAGGTAAATAACATGCTTAGTCATAATAGAAAAATATATCTCGGTATGTATATTGATGTATTTATTCTATTAAATCTCAAAAAATACTGCCTGTTATGATGATATTGAAGAAATAGCCCAAATTTCTAATATATAATACATAGATCGATCATAAATAATAAGAAAGTCTAACATTTAAGAACTATGAAACAAAAATTATTTACAGTTATCTTACATCTTATTTTGTGTATGTCTATGAAGTTATGAAAAATTCCCTCAGAAAGAAAACCCTGAAAATAAGATATTCACTTCCTTGTGATTTGGTTTGAATTGTAAAAATGTTGATACTTACAAAGTAAATATAGTCTTAAACTGAAATGACATGAATGTACAGAAATCTTCCAAAAACCTCAAACGCTTGCTTTTCTTTGATCTATAGGGTTGCTACAAAAAACCGATTTCAAAATTCCCTGCATTATAAATTTTTATTTTAAGTATAAAAAAATCTTACACCTAAGAAATCAATAACACTAATGCAAAAAAGGCTTATTTCCAAATTTACCTTAAACACTTTTCACGGTGGAACACGACTGAATTCAACCAAAAAGGGCTTGCATCTCTCGTTTTTTTCTGTTCTTTATTCAAAATGTTTCCTCCTAATGGTTTACATGACCTCCTTTTTTTACAAAAAACCCCTACATATTTTATATTATCTTATTCTTACTATTTACAAATATTTACAACTATTTACATTAATTCTTATATCTAGATCCTTACTTCTATATATAGAACAGCGCAATTGTGTTGTCGAACGAGTGAGCGACGGATCGAAAGCGAGAGAGCAAGGGTGAGCGAGCGAGTGAGAGCGCATTCACATTTCAATCTACTTATACTATTATATAACTATTACTTACAGATCTTTACACTTCTAATATAAGCGATTTCCGTTTCCTTTTTCTTTCACTTTCACTTCTCTTATACCTCAACTTTGCCATTTTTCCACATCCTTTCTTTCATTCTTTCTCACTCGCCCCCCTAGCCCCCTCCAACTACTTCATCCACTCCTCACCCATTCCACCATCCCCCAGAATCTTCACCACCTTCTCTTGCGAGCTTCCTTTATCTTCCATTCACCTCCGACATACTTCACATACATTCTACCATGTTTCCTCCTCCCATTCACATATTCTGCACTTTCTGTTCTCTTTTTTTCCCCAGTACATCCCATACCTTTTTTCCCAATCTAAATCTTGCTTTTCTGGTCTACCTTCTCTCTCTCCATCCATTTTCTAAATACTTTGGTACTCCTTCCTTTTTTGTCATCTTATACCATTTATTAAATTTTGATTCCTCAATCATCCCCCACCTTTCCATTAATTGTCCTTCCCTGTCCCTTCTCTCCAATTCTTCATAGCTCACTCCTTCCCCTCTCCTATATCCCTAGCACTAAAAAACTCCCTCCTTTCTTCTTCCCATCGCGCTTCTTCTCTCACCATATATTCATGCGTCCTTCAGTCTACCCCTAGCGTCCACCTTATATACCTTTCTTGTAAACTCTGAATCTCTTTCCTTTCCTTCTAATCACATATCCCCGCTTTATAATATAATACCGGCCATACCAACGTATCAATAACCACATTCTCTTCCAATCTTTTTTTATTTTTATTTTTCCTATCCTCCATATCTGTTTCATTACCCCTGTCGCTTTTTTTATCCTTTCTCTTATATGAGCTCTATGATCTGAATGAATTGCTCTCTATGAATTGTTTGAAAAGTATATCCCAAATGGTTAAAGTCCTTTACTTCTTCTAACTTTAATCCCTTCCATCGCCCAATCCATTCTTTCTTTCTTCCCCCTCCTTTTCTAGACCTCATTATCTTTGTCTTTTCTACATTTAAATTAAACTTTTTCCCATCTAAGTATTTCTACAATCGTGTAATTAAGCCCGCCATCCTTTCTTCATCCTCTGCCATCAACACTATATCGTCCGCGTATTCCAGTTCTCCCATCCTAACTCCTCCCCATCCTCTTCTCTTCATTTCTTCTTCTAAGTCTGAAATTAATATATTAAATAGAAGCTTTTTGCCTGTCTTAAGATTTCCGATACTCTCTTCATTAAACCCTCTCGTTTCCCCTCTTTTTTTCTATCTCGACACGGTCCAAGCAGTCAAACGCCACCTTTAGGCCTACGAACATTGCTATCATTATCCATTTCTCCATTTGTATCCTTGTATTTATCAGATAATTCAGAACATATTTGTTGTCCATCACCCCCATTCCTTTTCTAAACCCTGTCTGATTCGGTGGCTCCAACTTTTTGCCTCAACTAATTTCTTTAATCTCTCTGACATAACAGTTACATATACTTTATACAATGTCGGCATCAGCGTCACTTCCCTATAATCTTTAACCTCCTCCCCTTTGCCTTTCTTCACTATGGGTACCACTACTCCTTTGCAAAACACTGGCCACCCCTCTCCTCTCCATACTCCTTTCCTCTCTACCCATCCTAGGAAATCCATAAAATATTTTTTCCATTCTACCTTCTCAAAATCCTGACTTGCTCTTTTCCTTCGTTTTTTCTCTCTCTCTATTTACTACCCTTTAAACATCTTCTTCCGTCCTAGTCTTTTCCATCTCTTCTTCAAACCTTTTATTTTCCTCCTCTTTCTTCTGATCACACAACTCAGTATACTCCTTTTTTCTTCTATATTCTTCTCCATTACTTTTCCCTTTTCTCCAATTTATTAATTCCTACCTGACCTCTTTCTTTTTCTCCTTACATTCCTCACCCCATCCACTTATTTTCCCTTATTCACTAACTTCTTTTTTCCTTATGCACTCTAATCCTCTTTTTATTTCTCCTATCATTATTTCCATCTCCTCGTCCGAATTTCCCTCTCTTATTTTGATGTTTCTGACCTTTTCTTCAAATTTTTCTTTTCCTTCCATTGACCAATCCCCTTTTCCTGCTCTTTTTACCTTTATTTTCTTTTTATCCATATTTTTATTACTTTTTTCCGCCTCTAATCTCACTATTATGAGAAAGTGTTCCGAATCTACATAATGCCCTACCTCTAGTTTCTTGACCTTCTCTCTTACCTCATCATCCACTATTACATATGGAATTACCGTTCCGCGTTCTCCTCCTGAGCGTGTAAATTCCACTTCCTCATCGCCCTCTATATTTCCGTTTAAGATAAACCATCCCAACTCCTCCAAGCTCTTTAACAATTTCTTTCCCTCCCCATTCAGTATCTTGTCTTTGGATTTTCTTCCTCGCTCTACTCCCCATTTCCTTCCTCCTCTCTCTCCTGTTCTCGCCTTGAAATCCCCCCTATTATAAGCCTAATCTTCTTTATTTTCTTACATCATTTCTTTCACCTCCTCTGATTTCTCCTGCATATCACCGTTTACATAAACCCCCACTATCTTCCACCTCCCTCCTCCCATCTTTACCTCTCCTACTATTATTCCTTCTTGTTGTCCTTTTATCTCATTCCTATCCTTCCCCGTTATACATTCGTTCCTTACTCCCATCACCATTCTTCCCATTGCTCTGCCTTTTTTATTCTTCCTCTTTGCATTTTGAACCTTGCCATTTGTAATCTCTTATGTTCCGATTTCTTTAGTTTCACTAGTATTATATTCTCACCACTTCGCGTTTCCTTTCACATACTTCGCACTTCCTTTATCTCTATTTTAGCATCTATCCCTTTTAGCACATCTTTCACTACTTCCTTCAGTTCCTTCCCCTCTAATCTTAGACCCTTTATCACTATTTTTGCTTCCTCATAGATGAAGCTTTGTAATGGTAACATTTTCCAAAATTTTTAAATTAATTTAATTGAACCTTCCCCAATTCAAAAATGTCTAATACAATGTTCTAAGCAATTGTCCGCATGTGTGTGGGGATGTGTGGATGTCACGCTTTTTTGTGAACACGATAACTTCAAAACGGCCGCAGATAAATTGATGAAATTTGGAGGGCTTATTTTGCCGACTAATATCTTGAAACTGACCGAAGGACTTCTGAAAATATTTGTTGAATTTTTTCTGAGCGCTTAATAATATTTGAAAAATCGGTTTTTTACAGTAAAACTTTTTTCATTGACATAATTCAAAGTTGATGCAAGAATATAAAAGATTCCTTGGTTCGGGACGAATCGATTGACCTATAATATTAATATATTTTATTAAAGTGTAGGGAAGTTATGGTAATTTATATATTTAGAAAATCGGTTTTTTATAGTAAAACTTTCTTCATTAACATAATTCAAAGTTGATGCAAGAACAGAAAATATGTGTTGATTCGAGCCGAATCGATTGACCTATAATATTAATACATTTTATTAAAGAGTAAGGAAGCTATGGTAATGCATAATATTTGAAAATACGGTTTTTTATAGTAAAACTTTTTTCTTCAACATAATTCAAAGTTGATGCAAAGATATAAAAGATTCCTTGGTTCGAGATGAATCGATTGACGTACAATATTAATACATTTTATTAAAGAATAGGGAAGTTATGGTATTATATATATTTTTTAAATCGATTTTTATACTAAAAATTTTCTCATTCTCATAATTTAAAGTTGATGCGGGAAGAGAAAAGTTGTGTTGATTCAAGACAAATCAATTGACCCATAGCATTGATATATTTTATTGTAGAGTAAGGAAGCTACGTTAATGCATAATATTTGAAAGCACGATTTTTTATGGTAAAACTTTTTTCACTAACATAATTCAAAATTGATGCAAGAACGGGAAAGATTCCTTGATTTGAGGCAAATCGATTGATCTAGAATATTAATACACTTTATTGAAGATTAAGGAAGTTATGCCAATTAATAATATTTGAATCATCTTTTTCTAACAGAAAAACTTTTTTCATCGACATAATTCAAAGTTTTCGCATGAATAGAAAAGATTTTTTGATAATAAATTTTCAAATAGAATAATTCCGACAATTTCTGTAAAAAAAATCATAAAACTGGGAAAGGGATAGGGTGCGACTGAACTTTTCCCTTCCCTTTTCCAGCTCGAAAAATTATCATTGTTGACAAAAATAACTAATGCTTCTCTTTCTTTCCTTTCTAATATTCTTTCAATTTCCCTTGGCCTTTCCCCCTTCTTATTACCACTATCCCCACCTCCAAACTCGCGGTTTGATTTTTCTATCTTTACTGTCCTACTTTCCAACTGTGCATCCTTTTCCCCAAATTTTCCCTAAATTCATCTGGTCTCTTATGGAGTTCCTGTGTTAGACCGCCTCTTCAATCGCTCCTCCTATAAAATGAAGCTATCGCGCGTTAGGTCCCTTTCTTCGCGGACGGTCAAATATACCGAAATTATGGCCCTTTTTTAGATTTACGCAAAATTGGATCTGCGTTAGTTTATTTATTGGAAAACTGTATCTGCTATACTCGGAAATGAGGTATTTTGAAAAACGAGAAATTTAATAGAAAAATGTATGTTTAACAAGATTTCATAAAAAAGGATAATTTGCAGAACTTCATAATTTGGTGCTACTTGAGCTAGAGCTTTATTTTTATCTAAATCTACTCAAAATTAGTTCTAATTTAATTTATTTACGATCAGCGTTTAACAGCGATATGCTTTAATTCTGGTAGAGGTACTTGGGACCTGGGATGGACTAGAAAGAAGCAACTTTCTAAACACTAATATTTTTACACTTTTTACACCATTTTTCGACAATATTGAAGGGAATTAGTTCTCCTAAGGTGTTCAGTACCTACAGCCCTTTCTGGATGAATCAGTAAACGTTTTAAGCCAGGGACTCGGTTTTAGTGCGTACGGGCTTGGTCGGATCGGACGCTCTCGTATCCGCTCGGCTTCGGTCGCCAAGCAGCCGAGAGCGGCCGTGCTCCCACAAATGCTCCCCCTCCTCGACCTCCATCCTAGCAAAGGCAGTAAGAGTGGGGTTTGACGAGTTGACAGATTTTAGCACCCAGAGTTCGTCCGTGGCCATCCCTGTTTTAAACCAGTAAAATTCGACTTTTGAATTATTTTCATGAAAATATGTTGAATAACCTCTTTGAAAAAATAAAAAATTGAGTTTTCTCAAAAAGGGCCGAAGCGAGTTTTTTGGGCTCAAAATGATCGTGAGGCATCCCAGAAGTGTAAACGAAAAAAACCGAGAGGTGTAAACCCTTTTAGGTTGAAGCCAGTCAAGACCCACCGTGCTTTAGTGCAACAGTCATACAGAATTTTATTGATTTCAACTTCAGTTTAGCGGAAATACCCTGACCCTTTCAGGTTTGCCCTGATATTCTCTTATATCCCCTGACCATTTTTAAGTTTACTGATTACTGAAAAATTAATTACTGAAAATTGTAATTATACTCGAAATAATTAATAATTACACAGTAAAAATTATTTGGAAATAATTAATTTTTTCTCTCTCTTGGTTTCATCAAGTGTCGATCCTTTTTCCAAATAACTGTCTACTTCTTGAGAGATTGCACTGATCACTAGTAGTCTTGCGCGCGCCTATTACTTTTTTATGTGAAAAAGAATGAACCAACTACTTATTTTTTCTATGTTATTTATATTTAATTAATTGCACAAAATATTTGTATACAATAATTATAAGGCACCAAGTATGATGTCTTTACCCTCCAATAAGCAGCTCCTTTTCATTTTTTTCTCTGTTGAATCAGTAAGAAATAGATTTCTCATAATTTATTTGTAGATAAATTCTGCCATATTTATCATCCGGAAAGGATTGTGAATATAATCATAATTCAATTCATTGTAATTTACTCTTCACATTTGTTTAACACTTAATTTATTTGTAAATTATATTGCCGTAATGAAATTTTTCATTCTACATATTAAAAGAAATATTATTTATAAAATAAATTGTGAATTGTTCGTTATAGCATGTATATGAGTATATGAATTTCAATTTGATAAATGCTACGAATAATATTAATTTTTATTAGTATATAAGTTGTACAAAATTGAAGAAAATGAATGATACATAGAATAATGGCAGTAATGACCAATCTTTCAATTTTTAAGAAATATCATAACAAATTTTTAAGTTGTCTATTTGTTCGGCAATTATTGTCTTTACTCAATAGTAATCCATTTTCCACTGATACTTTATTATGCATTGAGAGATGTAGTGAATTTTTTTCATACAAAATTAATTTTCTAAATTTTATCGTAAATGCTGCAAGTTATTACGAAAAAGTAAAATGTATTTTAGTATAAATTTTTTATACTTGAACATTTTTATCGAATCTGTTGTTGTTTACGTAAAAATAAGTAAATTCTTTTATTATAAAAAGAAAATTATACTGTCTATAGAACTTTCCAGGCCTTTATAAACGTTACAGTCTCTTTCTTATTAAAAGCTGAAATAAACAAAGAAATTTCAAAGAAATATAATTTTTTCCCTTCTGCGGAAATCTGTTTTTAAGTTTTTTTTAAATAATTTATTTTGACATATCGCATAACTTAACCAAGAAAAATATTTTCTACCTGATATATTCTGCGATTGTACTCATTGTTTTCATCTGATAGTTTAATTTTTTTATTAGCAGATAACTAACATCACATCCATTGCTCAAAGTACGTAGTTAGTTATTTCAAATGTTTGGTTAAAAATTTATGTACATATTTCCTTCAAAATTCTTCTTCTCTGATAGAAAATTTTGTTTAAAAATTCATCTTTTTGATTGAAAATTTAAATATTTAGTTAAACATTTAACACTTTTGTTGAAAGCCCATGTTTTTGGCTTGAAAAATCAACATTTTTTATGACATTTTTTTTATTGTTTGAAAAATCTTTCTTGGTTGATAAATTCGTGTTTTTGAGTTGAAAATAGTGTCTTTAGTGTATTTTCTTCGAAATAGTAGCAAAACAGCGTCATCGCTTTAAAAAAAAGTGTCAATAGTGTGTTGAGCCCGAGACCTGGATTTGCAATTTATTATTCTAAAGGCTCCCACTGCTGTAATTTTTTTTAAAAAGTGACCTATTTGAACCGAAAAATGCAGAAAAAAGTGTACTACAAAAAACTTCGGATTGACAATTATTCGAAGGTATTGTATTATGAATGCTTGTTGTTGAAAAACAGATTTCCAGAGAATATCTCTTCAGTGTGAAGCAATAATTTTTAATTCGACGTTTTTTGCAGCAAGACTAATTTCTAATCCAAAAAGTGACTAAAAGCCAATATGTGCATCAAAACGAATGAACCAAAAACTGAAAATTAAAAAAAAATTGATTGAATTTAATTGAACAGAATTGATTTAATTTAAAAGAATTCAGGTGAATTAAAAAAATTGGAAAGAGATAATAAAAGAATTCTGAATGAATTAGTAATGATTCAGGGTGACTTTCAAATTAATTCAAATTAATTGCAAAACATATTTGAAAATCTCTTCAAATCTTTGAAAACCTACAAAATCCCTCACTTCTTGCGAATTAATTATTTAAAATACATTAAAATATTATAAAATCCCGTGAAGTTCGATGAAATTTTATAACATTTTCTTGAATCCTGGAAAATTTATTGAAATACCTTGAGAGCTTTTAAAATCCATTAAAATAATTGAAATCTTTGGAAATCTCATGAAATTCATTTAAATATTTTAAAATATATTGAAACCTTGCAGGTCCTATGAAATAGTTTCATATATTCCGAAGTTCTACAAAATTCCTGAAAAAATTGTTTATTTCTCTAAAAGATATTAAAAGCCTTTAAAGTTCATTTAAAAATTAATAATATCTTGAAAGTGCATTAAAATCTTTAAAAACATTTTAAGATGTTTTAAATCCTTTCAAATATTTCAAAATGTCTCTAAGGATCTTGAAAATTCCTTGGAAATACAAACAGAAAAATATTAAATCTTTAAAATCCTTTCAAATTATTGAAATCTATTTAAAAAAATTCTTCGCATCTTTTGAAATATTCTAAATGATTTCAATAAAATTCTGAAAGTAACTGTTTGGCAGCCCTAATTACTTTTGACAGAGACTTGAAGTTCTTACAGAAATTCCTTGACTTCTGCCGTTTTTTCAAAATCCCTGACTTTTCCCTAATTTTCAAGGCTTCCCTAATCTGCGGTCACCCTGGTTTCATTAAGATATATACATTACCAGAGTTTCCACAGAACTTCATTTTCAAAATTCCCTGGCCATTAATAAGACCAAAATTCTGAACTTGTAACTTTATTTACATATTGAATCTTTTATAATAGCATTAAAACAAACTTGAATTTATACATTTTCAATTTATAGGCTGCCACAGCCTAATTTTTTTGAAAAAATTGAAAGAGTGACATATTTAAACAAAAGGATTGACCAAAAGCGATTAATTCCCTACCCAAAAAGTGACTAACAGTGACTAATGAGGATTAATAATGTAACTAATGTCCTTTTGAATTAAAAAGAATTTCGAAGAACTCGATGAAATTTATAAAAATTCCAGGTAAATTTTAACGAATTCAGGATAATTTCATATGACTTTAAAACAATTCAACTTAAATTCAGGAAGATTGAAAAAAAACCCAAAATTTCCTTTATTTCAGTTAAATTGTAGTGAATTTAGTAAAATTTCAGAGAAATGAAAAATATGAAAAAATGCATTGAATTCAGTAAGTTTAAAATGAGTACAGAAAAATTCTAGAAAATTTAAAAGAATTTGATAAAGTGCCGACTTCCAGATGAATTGAACAAAAACTAAAAAGAAATGAAAAAATACATTGACTTCAGTAGAATTAAATGAGTTTTAAAGAATTCACGTGAATTAAAAAAAATCCAAAAAATTCTGCAGAATTCAAAAGAATTTATAAGAATTCAGGGTGAATTCGAAATGAAATCTCGTGCAATTCTATTAAATCTGAGAATACTTCTTAAAATCCTTGATATTTATTCAAAAACCTAGAAAGCTTTTAAAATCCTTAAAAAACAGAGAAATCCTCGGAAATTTTATAAAATCCCTTGGAATCTTTTAAAATATGATGAGATAATAAATTTATAGAAAAATTTTCATATTAATTTACAATTTTAATTATAAATTACTTTTTGATCTTTTAAAATTCTCTAAAATATTGCAAATTCTTTGGAAGCTCTCGAAATCACTTGAAACTTTTAAGTTCTTGAAAATCCCTTGAAATTTTTAAAAATACCCTCAGATATTTCAAATCCTTTTAAATCTTTTGAAATGCCTTGAAATGTATTGAAGCTCTTAAAAATTCCTTTTGGTTTGAAAAATACCTTAAATATTTCAAATTATTTGAATTAATTGAAAATTGCTTGAAATCTTTTAAGATATCCTTAAATCTTTCAAATTCTTTGAAATCTTTGATAATACCTTGAAATACTTGAAAATCTTTTTGAAATCATACGAAATCCATGAATTCTTGTGAATAAATTCTTAGAAATCTATTTAAATATTATAATATCCCTTGAAATTACATTAAATCTGATGATATAACCTGAAATCCTGGAAATTTTATCAAAATACCTTGTGAGCTTTCAAAATCCCTTAAAATCATTGAAATCCTCGGAAATCTTACAAAATCACTTGAAATTTTTCGAGATATCATAATCGACCCTACGAAATCGTTCCATATTTTCCAAAATTCCAGGAAACTTTTTAATATTATATGCAAATTTTTCAAATACCTTAAAATCAGTCAAATCCTTGAGAATTCCTAGAAATTTTTGTATTGTAACCTTCTCAAAGTGCCCGTTTCAAAAAGCCCTCAAATAGTGAGAATCGTTTTTTTTTTTTAAATTTGAAATCGAAATGAAATCTACTTTCTTATGAATAATTTATGCAAAAAGGGCATGAAATACATTCACAAATCAAAATTAGGTTTCCAAACTACCTCCTTTTCGGCTCATTAGAGACAAATAAATAACAGCGGAAAAAGAGAGAGAATTGAATCACTTCAAATTACTGAAATGTTTTAAAAATACCCTAAGATATTTTAACAACTTTAAAATCGTTTGGAATGCATTAAAATGTGTAAATCTCTTGAAAGTGCTTCGGAATCTTTGTAGTATCCTGAAATATTTTTGATTATTTCAAATCCTATCAGGTTACCGAAATAAATTGAAAATTCTTTGGAATCTTTTAATATACCCTAAAACCTGAAATCAATTAAATATTCATCATAATCTTTTCAAATACTTTTAAAGTTTTAAAATACTTTGAAATCTTTTGAAATTGATTGAAACCTTTTAAAGCTCTTCAAAATCCCTTGCAATTTTTAAAAACAACCTGAAATATTTCCAATCTTTTGAAATTCTTTCAAATTATTGAAATAAAAAAAATCCTTCGATTCTTTAAAAATCACTTGAAACTTTTTTAAACTTTCGAATATGTCCTGGTATCTTTTAAAATACTCTAGAAGTTCTCAAATCCTTTAGAATTTTTTAAAATTCCTTTAAATGATTGAAATCTCTTGGAAATGCCTTGGAATCTTTTCAAATTCCTTAAATATTTATTTGAAATATTTTAGAATTACTTGAAAGTTGAAAGTTTTTGAAGCGTTCGAAAATGCCTTGGAGTCTTCTAAAATACTCAAAAATATTTCAAATCCTCTGAAATCAATTGAATTACTGAAGGTAATTGAAAACTCCTTGAAATCTTTTAGAATAACCTAAAGATTTTCAAATCCTTGAAACTTCTTTTATATTCCTTGAAACTTGAAATTTTTTTTTAAATGCCTTCAAATATTTTTGAATACTCTAAAATATTTAAAATCCTCTGAAATCAATTATTGAAATAAATTGAAAATTCCTTGGATTCTTGAAATTTTGTTAACGTCTTTAAAATAAAATAAAAATTTTAAAAACAGCCTAAAATATTTCAAGACTTTTAAAACTTTTAAAATCACTGAAAACATTCAAAGCTTTCGAAAATGCCTTCGAATCTTTTAAATTACTCTAGAATGTTTCAAATCCTCTGAAATCAATGAAATTACTGAAATGAAATGAAAAATCCTTGGAATGTTGAAGAAAACTCTAAGAGTTTTCAAATCCTCTGATTTTGTCGAAATTCCATCAAATTGTTGAGATCTGTTGAAAATACCTGGGATTCTTTTGAAATACTCTAAAATATTTCTAATCTTTAAAAATTCCTTCAAATTATTGAAATCAATACAAAATTCTTTGAAATCCTTCAAAATTCCCTTAAATATTTTAAGCCCTTTAAAATCTTTTAAAATTCCTTGAAATTAGTGACATCTCTTTAAAATGAATTGGATTCTTTTAAAATACACTACATATAATCTGAAATATTCAAATTCGTTAGACTGTGTTAAAATACCCTAAAACATTTCAAATCGTTCAAAATCTTTCGAAATCCATTGAAATTATTCAAATCTCTTGAAAATGCCTTATGTTCTTCCAAAACACCCTAAAATATTTCCAATCCTTTGAAACTTCTTCAAATTATTGAAATAAATAGAAAATTCCTTCAAATCTTTAAGCATTTCCTAAAATCTTTCAAGTTCTTTGAAATCTTTAAAATCACTTGGAACTTTTTAAAGCTTTCGAAAATGACTCAGAATCTTTTAAAATCATCTGATATAAGTTAAATTACTGAAACGAACTGAAAATTCCTTAGAATCTTTTTAAATACTCTAAAAGTTTTCAAACTCCTACATTTTTTTAAAAATTCCTTGAAATGTTGTAAAGCTTTCGGAAATGCAGTGAAATTTTTTTAAATACTCTAAAATATCTCAAATTTCCTGAAATCAATTAAATTACTGAAATAAATTGAAAATTCCTTGAAATATTTTGAAATACTCTAAAAGTTTTCAAATCTTCTAAAAAATGTTTAATCACCTTTAAATTAGGTAAATCTTTTGAAAATGCCTTGCATTCTTTTGAAATTATCTAAAACTCTCCTAATCCGTTAAATTCCTTCGAAATTTTTAAACAAATACCTGCAAAATTCCGTAAAATATTTCCAGTTCTTTTAAATCACTTTAAACCTTTTAGTACTTCTGAAAATTCTTTGCAATCTTTTAAAAATTCCTAAACATTTAGTTTAAATATTTTAAAATTACTCGAAACATTTTAAAGCTTCCGAAAATACCTTGTAATCTTTTAAGATACTCTAAAATATTTCAAATCCTTTTAAATCAACTAAATTACTAAATTCAGTTGAAAATTCCTTGAAATCGGTTAAAATATCCTCAAATATTTCAAACTCTTTAAAATCTGTTGGCATTTCAAATGCCTTGGAATCTTCTGAAATTCTTTCAAATATTCTCCTACAATATATATAAATTTGAAATCTTTTGAAATAAATTTAAAACTCCTTAAAATCTTTCATAATATCTTAAAATATTTCAAATTATTCGAAATCTTTTGAAATTCCTTGAAATTGTTTACAATTCTTAAAAATTCCTTGGATTATAAAAAAATACCCTATAGTCTTTAAACTTCTTTGAAATCCCTTCAGATTGTCAAAATTAATTCCTTAAAGTATCGGTAATTTTCTTTTAAATAGGAGTGTCCCTTAAGAGTGTAAAATGCTTAATTTGAACATCTTTTTAAATTATAAAATGTTTGATCTGTAGACATACACAGATCTCTGACATTCTTCTATTCAAACCAAAAAAAAATAATTATTCGAATATGTCACTATAAGGAAATGAAGATTCTATATAGGTAAAGTAGAACCGAAACGTACACGAGTTTGTATACAAACAGGCGGATCACATTACTAAATACGAAGAAACACGTTGTCGTATTATCGAACTCGAACTACGATTCGCTTCGATTACTATTTCCAACAGTGATCCCGAAAGACATGCGCATGCTTCGACTGAATGGCACTCATTGGCTCTAGTTTGCATACGTATTTAAAATTCAAATTCAGACCCGCACTGTAGCCAATGAACGTCACAATTATCCAAGCAAGCGCATATCAAGGCGGCTCCGCTGGGATCAGATGAATTCAACTGAAGAACGCAAAATCGTGACACGTTCCATCACTTTCTAAAGCACTGATGCCTCGTGTCACACGCATGTAGCAGGCGAAAGTGAATAATCGTGACATGTTCCATCACTTTCTAACGCACTGATGCCTCGTGTCACACCCATAGCAGACGAAAACGATATAATCGTGACTATCGAAATCAAGAATATCGTTTAGAGATTTTATATTAAGGATTGTAACACTGACACGCATATACTAATGTGCTGACAGCGCACAGTGGGCTGAATCGGGAATTTCCATTCAAAATCACCTACAGCCTACAATTCTTAACCGATTTTCAAATTTTTGGCTTAAAGTAACTCCATGGTTCACCTCCAGCCCCTTTACCTGTTCGTTGGGGGCCTATTGTTCCGCCCAAGTCGAGTCCCGGCAGTACAGTCTTCCTCAAGATACACTGCTACAGTCTTCCTCAAGCAAGCAGCGAACCATGGATACGAATTATAGAGCAAGCAGTAGCAGGTGCAATTAGAAAGAGAGGCATTAGAAAGAGAAAGAAGAGACAGGCTGAGCAAAGTAGTATTTAAATTTGAACAATTTAAAATTCCGACAGCTATGATGTCTGAAAAACAGTGAAGAACTAGGTAATATTAAAATTTGATCAATTTTAAATTTAGACCTACGCTATGATTCCTGAAAAACAAACATGAATAAGAACAATAAATTAATCCTTCGTTAATAAATGTGTTGGCCCTAAAAAGGGCCGATTTTAAGATGAAGAAATGTTTTGTCCTGAAAAGGACATATTATCTCCAGTAAAACTTCTCGCCTTATTGATAATAGAATTACTTGATGGCTTCCAGAAGACTCAAAAACAGTTCGTCGTTGGAGGTGTAGACATTTCTCCAAACATACTCCACTAAATAATTTTCAGTCCTGCTAACTGACATTTTAACGAGGCGCCTCCGTAGATCCCTTTTTATTTTGGACCAGTGAGCCTCGATATTTTGAGTGTGAACATCTCTATCATCCGGATTGACGAAGTTTCTAGAATGGTTCACTGTAGAGTGTTTATACCCCCCAACCACTTACATGGCTATAACCGCGCCAACAATCTGTAATTATATGTGTGCCTGGTTCCACGTACCGTTGGATCACACGTTGCAGGGTTTTAGCGTCCCGGGATTCAACATGTGTCAAGAAACACTTCTTCGTGGTACGGTCAATTCCACCGACAATCCATCTCGTGCACCTATTCCGGCCTCTGTTGTACTTCCCTTTTCCAAATGCACTTTCGTCGATTTCAACGACGTGACCCATGCCACAAATTTTGTCACTCTTCTCGATTATCCAGGCGCCAATCAAGTCCCTGAATTCGAAAAGAATTTTTCTCAAAGTCGCCGGGGTCAAACCCGTTCCCCTGCATATGACAGAAGATGGATATTTCAATATCCAGCAGACTAACACCTGAAGGATGACGACGATGTTTATTTTGACAATTTTGAAGAATGTCCTCTTCCTTGCGTTGATCTTCTTCCTGCATTTTTTTCTTCCGCACTGTTCTAAAAACGCCCTCATTGGTGCATTTTCCTCCAATCACATGAAGACAAAGAATATTAATGTAAATTGACTGTAAATTAAAAGGAAATTTGTACTTTTTTTTTATAAATGTTTCAGTTAACAAAAAGAACATTTATATGGAAAAGAATGTTTGAATTTTTGAAAAAATGAAGGCGGAAAAACACTTGTCACGTGTCAAGTTGGCATCGCGTTGATATTATTGGTGCATTTTCCTCCAATCACATGAAGAAGTCTGACGAAGGACTAATTTATTGTTCTGATTCGTGATTTTTGGTTTCTTATAATCTTCACTGTCACGCCTACCCTGAAAGGGAAATGGCTTAATGGTATACATACATACATACAGCGTAAGTGAATCTATTAAAAGCTTCAAGTCTGAATTTAAAATTGTTCAAATTTGAATACTATTTTGCTCTGGACTCTCTTCTTTCTCTTTCTAATTGCACCTGCTACTGCTTGCTCTATGAGAAAGGCTGTAGCAGTGTATCTTGAGGAACACTGTATTGCCGGGACTCGACTCGGGCGGAACAATAGGCCCCCAACGAACAGGTAAAGGGGCTGGAGGTGAACCATGGATTTACTGTAAGCCGAACTTTATTTTAGTTTCTTATTTCTCTTTTTTGAATTCTACTTTTTTTCTCTTTATTCCTACTTATACGTAATGTTTGGTATATTTTGGTTAGTGGTAAATCCATTCACTACATTGAGGTATTTACTAGAATTTATTCTTAGGTCATGCGTAAAGAAATATTACACACTTTATAAAGGGGTATATTTCGTCTTTGAGAATATCCTTTACTTTATTTCATTTTTGCAAATTTACGGAACATCTTGTCACACTACAAGTACTAAAGATCTTCGATTTATATATGTCCCCTTTCGAGTAGTCTGGCTTCTTTTGGTTATTAACTCTTACTGTAACTCTATAATTTACTACGAGCTTCGTCTTCAGGAAAATAATAACATACATTGTGATTTGAACTGTTTATACATCTCATGGACAAGTTAAGCTTTTGCCACGTTAATGCTCAGTCTCTCTGGGCACATTTCCTTGAGTTTAAACATTATTTTGGTACTTTTTCGTAAATTATCATTGCAGTATCTGAGACTTGGCTTAAGCCTGACATCCCTTCGAGTGCAATGTTTTTGGAGGGTTACACTGTTACATTGTTCGCTAATTGGGGTTATCTACAAATAACCTAACGCTAACTATAGTAAAGAACTTGAATCAGAAATATTTACACTTGCTCCAAATTATAATAGTGTAATACTTACTGCAGATTTAAACACTAATTTAAATTCGAATACTAACCTAACTAAATATATAAAATCTGTAATTTACTTCGCGGGACTCTCTATAGTGCCACATGATTCCACTCATCACTGATTTTATTAGTATACGCATACACTCAAATATGGTAGATGACCTTGATAAAGTACTATCCTATTCACAGCATGTAATTTCGTTCTTATCTAATCATGATCTTATCAACATTGAGTACCAAACGTCTAGGAATCTCCCACCTTAACCTACTCCTACACTGATTCGAAATCTTACACTAATCAACGAACAAGAGTTTCATAATCATTTGATGCCATATGATTGGGTGAATTTATCCTCAGTGGGTGACGTGAATACAATGGTAAACGGTCTAATTACCATTTTCACTTACGCATTTAATGAATTCGCGCCTTTATATGTTCGACGTTCTCGAAGGGAAACGGCCCATGGATTAATGCAGAAATAAGAGACTTAATGAAAGAAAGGGATATGAAACGTAGATTGGAAAAAAGAAACAGGAATAGTAGTATACAAGCGGAATTTCACAAGCTTCGGAGTCTTGTTCAAACGAAATTTAGGGACTCTCCCAATCAATTTAACTTTAACGCAATCAGAAATAGAAACCAAAAAGAAAACATTTTTCATTTTCTCAGGAACTTACGTTTAATTCCACCCAAACAGGAATCTCCTGATCAAAATTTCTCGGCTAGTGATTTCCTTACCACATTCATGTTGAAAACCATTGCGACACAACATCCAATTGCCTCCTCTTTCACCTTTGCAAACATTTGATGAATATGATTTCTTTTTTCTGACATTACCCCTGAGACTCTACTTAAGGAAGTAACAGAAGTTAATTATAATGCGATCGGTATGGATGGAATCTCGATCAAAATGATCCGCTTGGATCTCCCAGTTATTTTCCCAATATTATTGCAGATTTATCATGCATCTCTACAATATGGTATTTTTCCAGATATCTGGAAAAAGGGACTAATTCGACCAATATCTAAAATCTCTAGTCCTACTTCCATTAAAGACTTCTCGCCAATTTCTATTCTTAATGCATTATTATCAATGCCACTTGAACGAATTGTGCACAGCCAACCACCAAATTTTCTAGATACCAATAAATTATTGGACTCTATGCAATCAGGCTTCAAAGTCAAACATAGTACACTTACAACATCCCTCAAAATCACTACCGATGTTAAGTGACAGACCGTGACGACCTAAAAACTCCCCCTAAGAGTCATGTGACGAATTGTCGACCCCCCCCCCCCCCGGGTCCTATGGGGAAGGAAAAAAAATTTCATTTGAATATTATTATTGCCTAACATTATTATATGCGCGCTACAGCGCACAGGAAACATTACAGTGCCAATTAGTAATA
This sequence comes from Andricus curvator, assembly GCA_932195095.1. Classification (NCBI taxonomy): domain Eukaryota; kingdom Metazoa; phylum Arthropoda; class Insecta; order Hymenoptera; family Cynipidae; genus Andricus; species Andricus curvator. The sequence continues at coordinate 100,607 of CAKNYM010043195.1, forward strand.
TATAAATATAAAAAAGATTACTATGTTTCAAATTTTCTAATTGTACTGTTTAATCACTTCAAACAATAATAATTGAGAGGCATGGTTTTATTTTTCAAGCAAAATGTTTTCATTTTTTCACTGATTAATATGGAAAGGGTAATGGAAAATAAAAAAAAAATACATCAAAAGTATTCAGTTTTTAATGATTTTTTATTCTTTTGAATTGTTTGAAATTTTTTTTAACTCTTTCAAACCCTCTTGAATTCTTTGAACTTCCTTGAAATCAACTGAATTCCTCCAGATTCCTAGATATATCTGAATTCATCTAAATGGTCTGTATTTCAAAACTTCAAAATAATTCAAAGAATTTAAAGGAATTCAGAAGAATTGAAAGAATTCAAGAAATTCTATGAACTTAGGAAATTCAGAGAATTCAGAAGAATTGAAAGAATTCAAGAAATTCTATGAATTCAGGAAGTTCAGAGAATTCAGAAGATTTTAAGGAATTCAGGGGATTTGGAGAGTTCAAAGAATTTCAGGAATTTCGAATATTCAAGGAATTCAGGATATTCCAAGGATTACAGGGAATTCAGATAATTTAAGAGTATTTAGGAAATCCAAGGAATTTAGAGAATTCAGGATATTGAAGGAATTCAGGGAATTTTGAGAATTCGAGGAATGTCAGGAATTCAGAATATTGAAGGAATTCCGGGAATTCAGAGATTTTCACGAATTCACAGAATACAAGGAATTTAATATATTCAATAAATTCAGGATATTCAGAGAAATCAGGGAATTCAAGCAATTCCGAATATTCAAGGATCTCAGGGAATGTAGAGAATTTAAAGATTTCAGGAAATTCGAAGATTTCAGAAAATGTAAGGAATTCACCGAATTTAAGGAATTCAGGAGATTTAAGGAATTCAGAGAATTTAAGAAATTTAAAGAATTCTGAGAATTTAAGAAATTGAGAGATTTTCGCGCATTCAGAGAATGCAAGGAAAGGATTTCATTTAATTTACAGAATTTCAGAGCTGTTAACGAATTCAAGAAACTTCAGAAATTCAGGGAATTCACAATATTCGAGGATTTGAAAGAATTCAGAAAAATCAAGGATTTTGAAGAATTCAAGGATTTCAGAGATTTTCAGGGAATCTGCCAAATTGTCATTGCTCTGAATATAAAACTTTTAATTAAAAAAAAAGGAATAAAATTTTTGTTTATTTTCAGTTTTGGAAGCTGTACATTTTTAGTTTAAAATACTTTAAATTTGATGTTGTACCATTTTTTAGTAATTCAAAAAATTCTAGTTTAGAACGTTCTAAATTTAAAAATGGTGGATTTTTTAATTGAAAAACTGATTAATTTTCAGTTTTAAATGCTATAAGTAGTAAAATTCTTTAAATTGGTAAGCCTAAGAATGAAAATTTTTCAATTCTTATAGCCTCCAAGACTTTAAAAGTGTACAATTTCAAGTATTCCTCATTTACAGGTTATTTAATATCAAAGACATTAAATTGGGATTTATTCAATTGTTGAAAATCAAACCAACTTATCTGTAAGTGAAGTTCGATTGTAATCATATGAGTCTCGCTCGAAGGGATTAGGATTAAACTATGCAGTATCGCTACTTTGACTCAGATGAACCACAACTTTAGAGAGTACTAAAATCCAAAATTGCCCACGCTGGGCCGCTCAGGCACACAAGCGGAGGAAAAGAGAAGGTCATGGGTGGGCTATAATCCCTTCCAACGAGACTTATATAATTACAATCGAACTTCACTTACAGGTAAGTTCGTTTTATTTTCAATTATATTTCAAGTCTCGTTCTTCGGGATTAGGATTTCACTATGTAGATGTTTAGAGCTTCTATTAAAGGATATTTTTCAATCTTTTTTTTTTTTTATTTTTCTCGAAGGACACTTGTAGCAAAATCTCCGTTGTTGCAGATAATCTGTCTTTTATAAAATCTAGCAAACACCTCAGATTGTCTGGCCGCATTACGAATGACACTTATATCTAAACCTTTGATACCTGCTGATGATGTCGAGGCATGTCTAGTGCTGTGTGCTGTTAAGTGATCTTCAATTCCAGCTTCTTTAAAACATTCCTTGATCCATCTGCTCAGCGGCTGGGAATTCGCCGCATCATGAGGTTTATTAATAGTAAGGAATAAATTTTTCTCGTTTCCTCTTATTTCTTTGGTTGTTACTAGATAGTGACTTAAGGTTCTTGCAACACAAACTCTTGTTCTTTCTTGGATAAAAGGCAACAAAAAACTGAGCTGCTCCTGCTCTCGAAGTTTTCGTTGCATCCGTTATCTGGATTTGAATCCGATCTTTTTATATTAAAATATTACCTATTTTGATTAAGGCTAGAGTTTACACTCTGTGTGCTATTGCCAAAGCCATTAAAATGACGAGTATATATGTTAATTGTTTTAACTTCAAAGATTCAAGAGGCTCCAAAGTCTCTACCAATTTTAAAACAACGTCTGGGTCCAAAATCCAATTGTACTTTGTTTTTGTTGGTCGTAAGTTGAAAAATCCTTTGAAAAAACGATTTATCAGTCGATCATTTGCAGATTCATCTTTCTTAATGAGTGATATCGCTGATCTTTCTGTATTTAGCGTACCGTACGAGGCTCCATTCTTAAACGATCAGATAAATACTGTAAAACAGATTGAGTACCTGGTAGGAAAGGATCAATCGTAGATTTCGTGCAGAAGTTGCACCAGTTTTTCAAGCCACATTTATACTGACGAATGGTTGATTCTGTCAAGGAAGAAATCAGGATGTCAATGGAGTCTTCAAGTACATTTTTCTTTCGGTATGCTGCCTGAAAATTTTCCGGCAATCAACGAAAGATGACTCGCCAACGGATGATTGATTGACCTGCAAGGTGATAACAAAAAGCTTGGTGAAGGTGAAAAAAATATTGGTTTATCTATAAACATGGCTATAAAGGTTGGAAATCAAGGCTGGAAAGACCAATACGGAACGACCAGGATATCACACGTTTTTTCGTTTCGAATTTTTTGTAAGATTCTCATTATAACTGAGAACGGAAGAAAAGCATAAAAGTTTAAATTTTTCCAGTTAATCGTAAACGCGTCTATAATCCATGCTTCAGGAGCTCTTTTCCATGAGCAGAATTGTTTGTTTTAGCATTATTCCTAGATGCAAATCCATTTCTGGACAGCCCCATCGTTTTACAATTGTTTTGAAAGCAAAATCTGCCAATTCCCATTCTGTATCAATATTTGATCTTCTAGATTCCCTGTCAGCATTTACGTTCTCTATTGAAGGTATGTAAGATACTTGTATCCAAATCTCCGATTCTTCACACTCTTGCCAAATATTTCTAGTTAAGTGATTTAATTCTGGGTATTGAACACCTCCCATTCGGTTTACGTATGCTACCGTCATAGTATTGTCTATTCTGAGCAAGATTTCACACTTGCGATCTCCTGATGCAAAACATTTCAAGGCATAAAAGGCTGCAATTAACTAGCGCCCCAGCCTGAACGCCAGGCATCTGAAAAAATTTCAAGTTTAATCTGAAATTGCCTGATTGGCTTTTTTGCAGCGGGTATAGTCTTTTTCCACCATAGTAGATCTAAATGTGATTTTTCCGAAATTGTCATTTGTCTTTCAAAGTTCTGATCTTGAAGAATCAAAGCCATGCATTTTTCTCTTTCCATTATTTTGGTGTAAAGAATTCCATTTATTTTCTTGTCTTCTGGTAACTCTTAAGACCATTTGAAATAAATCAACAACAAAATCCAGATATTTACACCTCATGGAAGGGTTTTGCATGCTCTTTTTCTCATTAATAACGAAACCCAGAGATTTCAGCATAATCTTTGTGTTTTCCACATTCTCTAAACAAGCGTTATATTATATGCCTCCTTCATGCATAAGTCACCAGTCTCAAAGCGAAAAAGTTTCACAATCAAAGAGACAACGAATCCCGTACCTCAAGGTGAAATAAGATAAAAATAATAAAGGTTACATGAATCAGGTGAGTGGGCGTGCCGGCTTCTCATGATTACCTTTTCCAATTTTCTCCATTTTTTGAGAAGTTTATCGTCTGAAATCTTTTCTCTTTTTCTTTTCTCTTTTCCCATTTTGTTTTACTTGTTATTTTACGACAAAAAAAAAGAAAAAACTGAAATTATACTCTCTACGATGTGACTCAATCGAGCATAAAAAACGCTATGAAGATAAAATCAGGTGGTGGCGCTTGTGTGTCTGGGCGGCCCAGCACGGGCATTTTGGTTTTTAGTACTCTCTAAAATTGTGGTTCATCCGAGTCAAATTAACGATATTACATAGTGTAATCCTAATCCCGAAAAACGAGATTTGAAATATAATTGGAAGTTTTTAATTTAAAATTCGATGTGTCTCGTCGTCCCGAAATTCGGGATGAGTAATCGCATATTTTTCATAAGCTTGGCTAGTCGACCCGAATTTTTTCGGACGACTAGTCCATCCCCTTTTCCAGCTCCCCCAATTTTTTAGGGCGACTGGGCTTTGGTGAAGGGAATAAGCAGATCACTGGGTAAGGTAGGATGCCGACGTATCGAAGTCCAAAAACGGGCGCCAGAGGGCGAAAGTCAATAGACGATCGCATAGAACAGGTAGCCGAAATAACAGGTGACAATGATGAGAGCGCGGTCAATGGGGAGAAGGGGGAAGATGACAGTAGCGGTGAGACGTTAGAGACGCCGACCAGGGAGGGGACGGCAGAGAGAAGGGATTCAGGTACGGGACATAAACGCGGAAGACCCTCTAACCTACGGCGCCTTAACAGGCTTGGCAGCGCGGGTTTGAACAGGAGTTTAGACGAATTGCGAAACAAAGTGAGCGCGACCAGTAGTGAATGGGAAGAAAAAAGAAAAAGAGATGAAGGGGACGATGATTCAGAAAGGGACAAGGATAACAAGAAAGTTAGGATTAAACGAAAAACACCAGAAAGAGATAGTGGGGGTGGGGGGATGTTTGAGAATCTAGCAGCCCTCATAAAAGGGTTCAGACAGGAAACAAGGAAGAGACTGGATGATATGAATAGGGATATGAATAGGCAGGGGAAAGACGTAAGGGGGGAAGTGAGAAAAGTAAGAGAAAAGTGGGATAAACTTTGGAAAGATAAAACAGTTGGAAGAACGGGTAAGCAACTTAGAAATGAGGAATGAGCATATGGGGAAGGAAACACAGAGTACCAGGGGAAGCGGAAATCAAAAATCTTTTGAGAGATATTGGAGTTCAGGTAAGGGTAGAGGGAGTTAAGAGAATAGGATGGACGAAGGAAGTAGAAGAAGGAATGTTTCTAGTGAAAATAGGGAGTGAGGAGGAGAAAAAGAAAATTAAGGAGAACAAAAAATTATTGAGAGGAAGAAGGGAAAGAATTGAAGAGGATCTGACATGGAGGGAGAGGAAAAGGAGATGGCAAATAGAGCAAAAGGCATGGGTAGAGTAGAAAAAAGGGCGCATGGTATGGATAGGGAGAGACAGATTATGGATAAATGGGGAGGAATGGTTTTGGGACGAAGAATTAGAAGAAATAAGGAAAAAGGAAAAAAGCGTTGAGAAAGGTAGAAGAAAGGAAGATGCAAAAGAGTTTAAAGATCAAACAGAGGGGTTTCCAAGCGGCAATGCGGAAGAAAAGTGAGGAGGATAGGTGAGGGAAGGGAAGAGAAAACTGTGAAAATAGCTTTCTGGAATGTGTCAGGCTTGAAGAACAAGAACGAAGGATTTTAGCGGGAGTTAGAAAAGTGGGATGTGATTATGATGAGTGAAACCTGGGCGGATGAGAAGGACTGGAAGGGGATGAAAAGGATGTTACCTAAAGGTTATGTGTGGACAATGCAAGAAGCAAGAAAGGAACACGTTAAAGGTGCAGGGATGGGCGGCATGGTCTCAGGGGTGAGAAAAGAACTGGAAGTAATAGGTAGAACAGAGGAGGCTAGGGAGGAAAAGGATGGAACAATGGTAAGAAGGATTATAATTGGAGAAGTCAAAATAGCGGTGGTTTGTGTATATAGAAGAAGAGGGGAGGAGGAAGGTTGGAGAGTAATAAGGAGGTGGATGGAGGAAAAGAAGGAAGAGTTGGTTCTGATAGGAGGTGACTTGAATGCCTGGACTGGCGAGCAAGGGGGAGGGATTTGGGATGAAGAGAAGGAGGCCTATGTAAGGAGCTCCAAACATAGGGAGACAGACCGGGAAGGGAGGAGGTTGCTAGACGAAATAGGAGAAACAGGATGGTTTATACGTAATGGCAATATGAAAGGAGATTTGAAAGGAGAGTCACATTTATAGGTAAGGGAGAAACAGTAACAGACTACAGCTAGGGTCCGAGCACTTCCCAGTAATAGCTACACTGCAAGGTGGCGTCCGAAAGCGTGTCAGAGGGAGAAAGGAAAGAGGGGGAGAAAGGAACACGAAAATGGGAGTCTGGGGGGAAGATAAATTAAAAGAGTTTAAACAAAAAATGGAAAAGGAGAATGTTAGGTATGAAAAAGAGGAGGGAGTAGACTCGTTAATTGAAAGGTTGAAAGGGTCGATTGAGAAGGTAAGGGATGAGATAGGTACAAAAGAAGGAAGAGAAGAGGGAAAGAGAGGCTGGTGGGACGAGGAATGCAGGGAGAGCAAAGAGATAATGAAAGAGTGTGTAGGAAAATGGAGGAAAGGAGAAATGGAGAAGGTGGAGTACAACAGGAGAGAAAGAGAACATGAGAGGATGCTGGAAAGGAAGAAGCAAAGGTGAAAAGAAAACTATAAGGAAGAAGTAGAAAAAGCGATCAAAGAAGGTAGGGTCTGGGATGTGATAAATAGGGAAAGAGGAGGAAAGAAGGGCGTGAATGAAGAAATCGAAATGGATGAGTGGACGGATTATTTCAGGGGTCTGTTAGGGGGAGAACAAAATAGGATCAAAGGCAAAAATAGAAGGATAGTCCAAGAAGAAATGGAGGAAGGGAACGGAATAACAAGAGAAAAAGTGGATGAGGCGATAGATAGACTAAAAAGAAACACGGCTACAGGAGAGGATGGTATGGAGAACGAAGCGATAAAGCATGGGGGAGAAGGGGTTAGGGAAGGGATCTGGAAGATCTGCAACAAGGTCTGGAAAGGAGAAGGGTGGCCGGAGGAGTGGATGACAGTGCGGGTGGTACCGCTTGTCAAGAAAGGGGAGGGAAGAAGGTAGAGGAGTACAGAGGGATCACTCTCATGCCAGTGAGTTATAAAATATACGCAGAAATTCTAAGAAAAAGGTTAGAGAGTCAGATAGAAGAGAAACAAAGTATCCCACACACTCACACGGGATTTAGAAAAGGGATGGGGACAATAGATAACATTTAAGTACTCAACTACTTGGTTAACAGAAATTTAGGGGGGAAAAGAGGGAAATTAGTCGCCTTGTTCGTAGACTTTAAAGCAGCTTTTAACTCACTGAATAGAAAAGTGCTATGGCAGGCATTGAAAGAGAGGGGAATAGAGAAAAGGTTAGTGGAGAGGATAAAGGAAATTTTTACTGAAACCAGGATAAGGGTGAAGATGGGGGGGGGGGGGTGTTCTCAGAAGCTAAAGGAGAAAGGCAAGGGTGCCCGTTGAGTCCGCTACTCTTTAATATGCTGCTGGCAGACTTAGAGCAGAAGCTAAAGGAGAAAGGCAAGGGTGCCCGTTGAGTCCGCTACTCTTTAATATGCTGCTGGCAGACTTAGAGCAGAAGCTAAAGGAGAAAGGCAAGGGTGCCCGTTGAGTCCGCTACTCTTTAATATGCTGCTGGCAGACTTAGAGCAGAAGCTAAAGGAGAAAGGCAAAGGGGGAACGATTTTGGGTAATAGCAAACTATACTCTCTAGCATACGCAGACGTAGTGCTGCTAGCAGACGATGAGAAGGGGATGAACCTAATGATGAGAATTTTCGAAGAGTATGTGGGAACAAAAGAACTGACGGTGAACGTAGGGAAGACCAAGGTGATGTGCTTCATAAGTAGAAAGACCAAAATAGGTTACGTGTGGAAGATGAACGGCCAAACGGTGGAAAGTATGGAGGAATTCTGTTATTTAGGTTTTTGGTTTGAGGCAGGAGGGGGAAACGAGGTGCAGGTGAGGAAAATAATCGAGTGTGCGAGTAAAGTAATGGGCCAAGTATGGGGTATAGGAAAGAGAAGGTTCAATGACGATTGGAGAATGAGGGTTTGGTTGTTTGATGCGTTGGTTTGGGCGGTGTTGTGTTATGGAGTGGAGGTCTGGGGATGGAAGGAACATAGGAAAGTGGAAAGTATGCATGAGAGATTTCTGAGATCGGTAATGGGGGTTAGTTGGAGTTGCCCAGGATACATGTTAAGGGAAGAATTAGGAAGGGAAGAAATGGTAACTAGACAAATTAAGACAGCCTGGAGGTTTGAAGAGAAGTTGAAAAGGGGAGAGGGGAGCAGAATAGCACAAGTATGCTTGGACGAAGTTAGGAACAAGGATACGGGAGGCAATTTGGGAAATTCGAAATGGGAGGAAGAAAGGAAAAACATGAGGAGGGTTTGTCATATACAAGAAGGGGTTCTGGATTGGCAGAGCATAGAGTTAGAGTTATTAGTAAGACAAGGAGAAGAGAGATGGAGAAAGATTATGGATTCGAGGTACAATAGATGGTATATGATGATCAAAAGGTTAACGGAACCAGAGTGTTTGCAAAAAATAAAAAAAGGAAGACAAATGGAATAAGGTGGTACGGTTCAGAATGGGAGAAGGAGTGAGAACTTGTAGATATGGGATGGCTGAAGAGGACAATCTGTGCAGAGTATGTAGATACGAAATGGAGTCATGGGCACATGTGTTAGAGAGGTGTACAGGAGAGGAAGATGGACAGTTGAGTGTGGATGAGTGTGTAAGATGGATTTTGGATGGTAATAGACAGGGAGTGACGTGGATGAAGAAATTGGAAGAAGTAAGAGAAAGCAAGGGAACAGGGCAGAGCCAAACGGGTAATCCTAGTAAAGGAAAGTAAATAAAAAGTTTATTTCAAATCATGGAAGAGCTATTTTTATGGTAAGAGGAAACGGAAGCTCTAAAAGATCGCTCATTTGTAGAATTATTAGCATTAAGATTATTGTTATTATTATAAGTAAGGCGAAACATTAGAATATAAGCAGCGGTTAAGTTAGATTAAGGATGGAATGTAAATATATATACAGGGAGCTGAGGCCCTCAAACCCGTAAAAGTGAGAGATTAAATATACATACATACATACAACTAATCATTTATTTTAATTTGTTTTTCAACTATAAAATATAATTATTTTCAAACGATACAATTTTGAAAGATTTAAAAATGAAACCAAACCATTTTCGATGTTTCGATATATGCTTTCAATTTGAGACTATTTATTTTTAAATGATTCCCGTTTTAAATAATATAATGTTGAAAGTTTAAGGCTGAAAACTGATCAACAAGATAATTTTTTTTTAATTCACAGTTTTCAAAGATTTAAAAAAGGGGAAAATCATAAAACTTATATAATATTTGAAATTAATCTGACTTTTTCATATAATAAACTAAGAAGGTTAAAGACTTCACTCATTCTTGAAATTAACAAATGGCAATTGTAATAGATTTTAACAATTTTATTATTATTATTACTGGAATTAATATTAGAATATTAGGCTGCTTCTTTAGTCCGAGTATTTAAGTACATAAATAAACAATATTTCCTATTACTAATATTAATATTTATAATATTAATATTTCCTATTAGTATGGCCAACGGCCATACCACGCTGAAAACCCCAGTTCTCGTCAGATCACTGAAGTTAAGCAGCGTTGGACGCGGTTAGTACTTGGATGGGTGACCATTCAAGAATACTGACATGAGTGCTGTTGACACATCGTGGGTGTGGTGAGCCCACACTTGTAGTTATTTATAACTACAAGAAAAACCTAGAAACACTACCCGAATCGGGTAGTGTCACGCCTACCCTGAAAGGGAAATGGTTTAATGGTATATATACACTTATGTATTTCTAAACTTTAAATCCTTTAAATAATAAAAAGAACAAATAAAAAAAACAGGAGTAAAAAAAACAAAAGCATCTCTGCGAACCAACTTCATGCTGCGAAAATTAACTTGTAGATTATTATTATTCATAATATTCAAATGAAAAACATTTTTTTGAGAAAACAAATTGAAAAAAAATTTCGTACTCGATATAATAAACTGACGAAAAATGAAACAAATAAGTAATTTCATTCGATTTACTTTGTCACGTGACGTTTAGAAAAACCCTCCCTCCACCGGCGTGACAAATTGTGACGGTCCCTGAAACCCTTCCCCCCTTCCAGCGTCATAAGATTTATGGACGGCCCCCAAGGACTGATCTTTTACATTTATGTAACGGGTTCCGTGCATTTTCTTGTCAAGGAGCTGTTCGAGGAAGATGTTAACCTCTGCTTTCTCCACCCAGTCTTTGGGAAGTGAGACATCTAGATGGAGTAATGCACTTTCCCCGCTTCTGATGTTAATATCCAGGCCAGCTTTTACGGCGTGTGGTGTATAAGCGCGGAATGGACGAGTTGATATGCAAGCTCTTCTGCATATGCAATATCTTACGCGTGGCGATATCGAGAGCCGTGAGCTCGTGCTTTGTCCATGGAACCACCCAAAAGAATATAGTATATCCGGGACGGCAAGCATGTTAGTCGCAGATATCTTGTTCAACGCCGACAGATTGGAAGACCAAACCTGTCGAAAGAGATAGACTTCTTGTCTTCTGCCTCCTTTATTGATATATTATCACGAGCTCAGGGTCCTTGAGAACGCCAGCAAGTAGTCATTACTTCAGATAATTCTTGTTACACTTGCCCAATGCAGAGTCCATATCAATTTCTCGTGTCTATTCTCGACGGTCCTCAGAGCATGCTTAAGCTGCTCTGCTCCAGTATCATGGATCGTCAAGTAATCCATATACAATACACGAGTGACTTTATTGTTGCGGTGATTAGGCTCGCCGCAGAGGTACCCACGAGAACTGCGTATTGCGAGAGAAAGTGGCAGAAGAGTGATGCAAAAGAGGAGGGCTAATGGTGTCGCGCTGAAAGAAGCCCCTTTGGAAGGAGACGCTCTTAGTTGTCACACTTTGTTTTCCACATCAGATAGAAAAACTGGTTTTTCAAAGGTACATCCCACTATGTGTGGATGAACCTTGGAGCTTTCCAACACACAGATCATAAGTCTATGGGATTTTGAATTGAAACCTTTCTGGTAATCAATGTAAGCCATCCATAGATTGCGGTTATAGAATGCAACGTCTTTGCAGGCAGTCCTGTTGATTAGCAGGTTCTCCCGACAGCTTCCTATACCTTTTCTCGAGCCAAGTTGTTCGTAATATCTCTCCAAACATGTCTAACTGTCCTGCAGCGGAGCAGTTCCTTGTGCCCCTTAATGATTTATTTACCTCTCGGGCAGCGGTTAATGAACATTCCTCCTCAAATGTTATGAGATTGTCGCATATCTACTTGAAGCGGATGATATCCATAGTGTTTTCCTTCAAGATATGTCGAACTTCTTAAGTCTGTTGATTGTTACTGTTGATTCTTACTGACCCACCCCTCTCTCTTCTATATTATCCTTCTTTCGTCAGATAAGACCCGTATTTTCTCAATAATCATTGGAAACCAAAACTCGATTCTGAATACCTAATGGAGGTATTTTCAAATACTTTATATAACCTTTCGATTAATGAAAATCAGCCCTATGCATCGCCCGTGTATTTCGGTTAGTTCACGCAGCTTTCTCGTGTAAGCTGAGTTGTAGGTGGCGCTGGGTGGCATGTAAACCTGAATTTGTCAACAAACACATGGCAGATGTACAGGCAGGCTCTGTTTTTTACCATTTTTATTTAATAGAAAGTGTTTTGACAAATGATTTTAATTCTAAATTATGGGGAAAATTAAGAAGGAAAAAGACCCCAAAAAGAAAAGAAAATTAAGAATACGGGAATTGTGGAAAAAAAGGCGGAAACCGGTGTATAGCTCCGGGATGCACTTCGGGTTATGATTCTAATCCTGCGAAAATTAGTGTTTTTCGTGTGCCAAAAGATGAAGAAAATGTCAAAGTATCGCAGAAAGCAATACGACGCGACGATATAATTTTCAAATCGAGTCATAAAGTATGTCAGTTGCAGTTTGCTCCGAAAGATATTTTGTTGGAAGGAGAAGTAAAAGCAGCTGATGGAAGAACTGTCCTCGGAGTAGTAAGTTTATTATATTTATTTTTTATTTAAAAACTTATGCAATTTATTTTTTTTATTTTCACATGAACTTATTTTAAAGTAAAATAAATACTGTATTTCTAATTTTATTTTTTAATCGGATTTACAGGTTAAGTATGTATTTTATACGCGGAGTTTATTTTTACTTATATATTTTGTCAATTTTGCCAACGGCGATACCACACTGGAAACACCAGTTCACGTAAGATCACTGAAGTAAAGCATTGTTGGGCGCGGTTAGTAGTTGGATGGGTGGCCGTTCAGGAATACTGCGTGCTGTTGGCCCGTCGTGGGTGTGGTGGGCCCACATTGGTAGTAAATATCCACCTAGAAACACTACCCGAATCGGGTAGTGAGGCAATGAACTTTCGAGTTCGAACTGCTAATAAATTTTTTTATTTTTTTATTTTGTCAATTTAAATTGAACAAATATATAAATAAAAATAGGCACTACATATTCAGCCTCTAAATGAAATTTAATAATAAAATTAAAAATACAATATTTAGTTTACTTTGAAATAATTTAAAATTAAAAAAAAAGCTAAATATTGTATTTATAATTTTATTATTAAATTGGATTTAGAGGCTGAATACGTAGTGTCAATTTAAATTGAAAAATATATAAATAAAAAAAGACACGTATTCAGCCTCTAAATCCAATTTAATAATAAAATTAAAAATACAATATTTAGTTTTTTGTTTAGTTTAAAATTATTTCAAAGTAAACTAAATATTGTATTTCTAATTATATTATTAAATTGCATTTAGACGCTAAATATGTAGTGTCTATTTTTATTTATATATTTGTTCAATTTAAATTGACAAAATATATAAGTAAAAATAAACTCCGCATATAAAATACATACTTAACCTCTAAATCCAATTAAAAAATAAAATTAGAAGTACAATATTTAGTTTTCTTTAAAATAAGTTTATGTGAAAAAAAGAAAATAAACAAAATAAATTGTATAAGTTTTTAAATAAAAAATAAATACAATAAACTTACTACTCAAAGGACAGTTCTTCCATCAGCTGCTTTTACTTCTCCTTCCAACAAAATATCTTTCGGAGCAAAATGCAACTGACACACTTTATGACTCGATTTTAAAATTATATCGTCGCGTCGTATTGCTTTCTGCCATAGTTTGACATTTCCTTCACCTTTTAGCACAAGAAAAACACTAGCTTTCGCAGGATTAGAATCATAACCCGAAGTACATCCCGGAGCTATACACCAGTTTCTGCTTTTTTCCACTATTCCCGTATTCATTATTTTCTTTTCTTTTGGGGCGTCTTTTTCCTTCTTAATTTTCCCCATAATTTAGAATTAAAATCATTTGACAAAACACTTTCTATTAAATGAAAACGGTAAAAAACAGAGCCTTCCCTGTACATCTGCCATGTCTTTGTTGATAATTTCAGGTTTACATGCCACCCAGCGCCACCTACAACTCAGCTTCGCCAAGAAGCTGCGTGAACTAACGTCAATGCATAGGACTGATGAAAACTGTGTAACCCTGCATTATTGGAGGGGATTTTAACTCGAGAGTTGGAGAACTAAACCAGGTAGACTATTCAATTACAGAAAATACTCCTTTAACATGGCATCAGAAAAGCAGGGATCCTATAACGAATTATAGTGGAAGGCTATTGAAAGGAGTCATGGAATCAGAGGGATTTTTTTTGTTAAACGGTAGGTCACCATGAGACTCACCAGCTGAATTGTAATTTATTAGGGGTAAGGGAAAAAGCAGCATAGATTTAATTTGGGTCAATTTTGCATCTGTACGATTCTTTCAAAACTTCAAGATAAATTCAAATATTTTTCATTCAGACCATTTACCTAGTACAATAGAATTAAAATTAAAAAAATCAGCCAATAGCCAATAAAAGTAAAACCAAAAATAATTGTACAAGAAAAGAAATACAAATACAAGAGGTTTACAAATGGTCTGTCGAAAAAGGAGACTCTTATCGCATGTTTCTTGAGCAATCGAAAATAGACCATTCTAAGAACGACTCAATTGAAGTTATAAACTTAAAATTAGAATCAGCAATTAATGTGACTGTGGTAAATGCGGACCTTTGTAATCCACGATCGGTAGGTGTAAAAAATACTCATTTAAAAAACAAGGACTGGCAAGGTGAACAATATAAAGAATCCAAATCAAATCTAAATGAGAAGTTAATGAAAGCTAAAGTAGAGGGCTTTGGGGAAACAATTCTAAAAGAATACAGGGAAGCAAAGGCTAAACATAAAAAATTAATTAAGACAAAGAAAAAGGAAATCAGGGAGAGGGACCTGGAAGCGTCGGCTAACGTTAAAAATTCGAAGGACTTCTGGCTGACAACAAAAAAGATTTAATCAAGGAATTTGTGAAATGTCCAATTACGATAGAAGAGTGGGAGATGTATTATGAAAACAATGCGCCAAAGCCAGTTACAGAAAAATCCGGAGCTAGATGGGGAGATAACGTTCGAAGAAGTAATTGAAAGTTTGGGAGAGCTAAAAAATTGCAAAAGTCCAGGTCCTGACGGATTGAGTAATGAATTTTACAAAAACTTGCCTGCAACTATGCTTTATATAATGGAAATGTTCAATAAAATTCTAAAATCTGAAAACGTGCCTAGCGATTGGGGAAAATAAAAACAATTTTAATTCACAAAAAGGGAGATAGGAGTTATCCTACTAACTACCATCCAATATCGCTTTTAAATAATATAACAAAGATCTTCACTCACATCTTAGCAGACCGACTCCAACGATTCGTTGAAAACAAGAACGTAATTCCTGATGGACAAGCGGGATTGAGAAAAGGTCGGTGTTGTGCAGACAATATTTTTATATTAAATACTGCGGTTTAAACTATAATAAATAAAAAAAGCAGAACCCTGTTTGCAATTTTTGTTGATTTTAAACAGGCGTTCCCATCCGTGAATCACAAGAAACTCTGGAAGAAACTAGCGAGTCTATGTTTAAACCGTAAACTGATTCGGACTATTATGAATTTGTACGAAAACCTACGTATGCACTTTGTAGTGAACGGCCAAAGATCAAAGAACTTTAACGTGAAACAAGGGGTGCCTCAAGGGAATCCCTCAGTCCAACACTTTTTTTCTTGTTCATAAGTGATATTGAGCGGTTTTTTAGAGAACACGGAGTGACGGGTGTAGGGTTGGGAGGCGTTTTAGAGGTACTATTGCTGGCTTTTGCAGACGATATTGTCATTTTTGCGGAGTCTCCTGTGGACGCAAAAGTTAAACTTAATATATTACAGAAATACTGTAGATTGAATGACCTTGAGGTGAATGTAACGAAAACAAAGATTGTAGCTTTCCATAAGACTACCAAAAATACTAAGTTTTGTAAATTTACTTTGGAAACACAGAGGTCGAGGTGCTTAATTCATATTGTTACCTAGGACAAATATTTAAAAATACTGGTATATTTAGTATCGTATACTATAGGCCTACAATAGGATCAGAAAGTTTGCATGACGTCAGTAATGATAATGGAACCAGAGTAATAAACTTTGCAGCTTCAAAGAACCTCGTTGTCAAAAGCACATATTTCAAGCATAAAAATATACATAAGGCCACCTGGACATCACCAGATGGTAATACTCACAATCAGATTGATCACGTTCTAATAGACAGAAGACGTCATACAAACATTCTCGATATAAGATCGTATAGGGGAGCGGATTTAAATTCAGACCATTTTCTCGTGATAGTAAAACTAAGATCTAGGCTAGCGTTAAGTAAGAAAACAAGCCGCACAGAGCCAACAGTTCGTTTCAATATAGATAAGTTCAAAACAGCAACAGAAACATTAAATTACCAAGTTGAGATTTCTAAAAGTTTCGACGCTCTCCAAGAACAGAGAGACGATAACAATAATCACGAGGAGGACCCGGAAACCCTGTGGAGCAATACGAAAAAGGCGATAAAGGCAGCCGCGAAACTTACGATAGGTTTTAAGAAAGTAACCAAAAGCAAACCATGGTTTGACGAAGAGTGCAAACTCTGGTTTGAGAAACGTCGGAAGGCCAGACTAAGTAGTTTACAAAATAAGTGCGATCAAACACATAAGAAATATCTCGAGATTAGCAAAAGTACAAATAGGCTCTATAGATCCAAGAAAAGGGAGTGGGAAAAGAATAAAATACTAGCAATAGAAGCGCATAATAAACAAAATAACCCGCGTGAGATGTACAGGGGAATCAATTTTATAAGGAAAGGCTTTCAAAGTAGAACGGAAGTAATGAGGGACGAAAATGGCAATCTAGTAGCCGATGCGACAGAGAGACTGAATTTATGGAAAGATTATTTCGATAAACTATTAAATGTACGCGAAGCCCCCGTTGAAGGTAATCTCGGCGAAATCCACACTGCTGATCTTTTAATTAACGATCCTACTGATATAGAAATAGAAATGGCCATAAAGAAGTTGAAAAATAACAAAGCCGCGGGCATTGATGACCTACCGTCAGAACTGATAAAAAATGGAGGCCCTTGCCTCACAAGGCAAATTTGTAAATTGATACGCGCAGTTTGGAAAACAGAACGGATGCCGGAAGAATGGAATACCTCTATCATTATTCCCATCTTTAAAAAAGGCGATAAAACTAACTGTAACAACTATCGGGGAATTTCACTTGTGCCTTCGTGCTACAAGATCCTGTCTAATGTTATCCTAAGTAGACTAACTCCTTTTGCCGAGGAAATCATTGGGGATTACCAGTGTGGATTCCGCCGAAACCGATCTACAAGCGATCAAATGTTTACAATTAGACAACTGTTAGAAAAGAAATGGGAATTTAAAGAAGCAGTACATCAGCTATTTATCGATTTTAAAAAAGCTTACGACTCTATTATACGCGCGCGAATGTACTGGATCCTACAGTTCTTGGGTGTGCCAAGAACATTGGTTAGACTTATCGAAATTTGCTTAAGCGGCAGTAAGGGTAGAATACGCGTAAACGGTAGTTTATCTGAAGAGTTTTCGATCCGCGATGGCCTGAAACAGGGCGATGCACTTTCGTGCGTCCTTTTTAACTTAGTTTTAGAATACGTGGTTAGGCAAGTGCAGGCGAATCCGACCGGTGCTACCCTCAATGGGGTAATACAAATTCTTGGATATGCGGATGATCTCGACGTACTAGGGGATGATAAAGAAACGGTAGCTAAAAATGCAGAAATCTTGATCGCAAAAGCCAAAGAGATTGGCTTGGAAGTTAGCGAATCGAAGACAAAATATATGACCGTCGTCAGGTCCGGACAAAGTAATCAAGACGGGGATCTAATGGCCGGAAATATGAAATTCGAAAGGGTTAACGAGTTTAAATACCTCGGGTCTATTATAACTAGGGAAAATAAGATTAAAACGGAAATCAATGCGCGGCTACACGCTGGCAATGGGTGCTATTATGCAGCAAACACGCTACTAAAATCGCGATCGCTATCTAGAAACATCAAAGTAAGAATTTACAAAACGATAATAATGCCGGTCGTCATGTACGGGTGTGAAACGTGGGCGCTGACGAAAGGAGAAGAGAATAGGTTTAGAGTTTTCGAGAATAAAGTACTTAGAAAAATCTATGGTCCAAAAAGGGACGAAGAGACCGGCGAGTGGAGAAAACTGCATAATGATGAGCTGCACGCTCTCTACGGGTCAGCAAATATTAATAGAGTAATGAAAGCGCGTAAATTAAGATGGGCGGGGCATGTAGCAAGAATGGGCAATGAAAGAACAGTGGCGCAAGTTTTAAGAGGGAGACCGACTGGTAAGAGACCCCTAGGCAGACCGAGAAACAGATGGGAGAAAAATGTAAGGGATGATCTAAAAGAACTAGGACATGATTACTTAAACTGGATGGAGAATGCACAAGATAGAGATGTGTGGCGGTCTCGGGTAGATGAGGCGATGAACTTTCGAGTTCGAACTGCTAATCTATAATAATAATAATACTTTGAGATGGTATACTTTGAGATATCTCGAAGACATAGAAGTAGCTCAAACAAGGCATTATAAATCTGTATTGAATCTACCTCGTAGTACCCCAAACTACATGATAAGACTAAAAACAAATAGACTAAAACTTAAGCACGAGTGCGTAGCTAGGGCTTTAAGTAGTGGATAAGACTATTAGAAATGCCAGAGGAGAGACTAACAAAAAAATGTTATAGAAAGTTGCTTCAGTTGAATATATTGAAATCAAATACTTTGAAATTTAACTGAGCATCTCAACTCGAGAACCAACTATCTGAGCTAGGTTTTAAATATTTATTCGCTAGTCAGAATCCAGAAAATAGAAAAAACGTTAGATGAGATAATGTATAAACTACAAAGGAAACTCAGAGATTAAGATCTCTTAGCAGCTCAAAACTCCAGTTATTCTAGTTTTTACAAGAACATTGTCTCATTAAACGAATATTTGATGAAGGGCATACATTTCAACAAACTAACACTTCTCTGTCAACTTAGACTAAGTAATTCTACGAATACCAGAATATCATGGTACGGTCAAAGGTATGAATTTGATTCAGAGAGTATATGTCTGATGTGCAATCAAAGAAAGGCTGATTCGTTAAGAGCCTTTGGTCTATTTTTATAATTTTTAGAATTGTAACTAACCGGCCAACGGCCATGCCACGCTGAAAAAACCAGTTCTCGTCAGATCACTGAAGTTAAGCAGCGTTGGGCGCGGTTAGTACTTGGATGGGTGACCATTCGAGAATACTGTGTGCTGTTGGCATATTATGGGTGTGGTGAGCCCAAACTTGTAGTTATTTATAACTACAAGAAAACTATCCACCTAGAAACACTACCCGAATCGGGTAGTGTCACGCCTACCCTGAAAGGGAAATGGCTTAATGGTATAACTAGTATGTAATTTAAAACAGGATAGAATTATGTATTAGGCTGATAGTAATTACAAGCGGCCAATTATTACTCCCTTGTGACCGGGCACTGGCCCATTATTGATTACAATAAATCTGAACTGAACTAAACTGATGGATCCTAAATTCGTGAGCGAACTTTCAGACTATCCGTAAACGGCCTAACGGATGTTATGTAGTCAATCACCCAACAAATACGAGACGCATTCTGTCTTGCCCAGCCTATCTTCTTGTTCAGTTGATGCAAGCGCCTTTTTTTGTTTTGATCCAGCATCGGTTTTACTCTTCGATTTGAATCGGTCAAAGCTCTCACGCCACATCATAAACTAAACTAGTGATAGTCCAGAGGTCGAACACCTCCAAGAGGTCCTTTCGAATGGCGACAGCTCGACTCTTCCCAGACCCTCCAGTTACTATGAACTACCCGCCCAAACCAGAAGAGGTCGACGCATTTTGGAGAGAAGTCTACAAAGCCCAGCAACCACTGAATGCAGACACAAGGAACATAACCATCTTCAAGGAGTTGTGCAGTGACCTCATAACACCTGAGGAAGAATGCCCACCTATCACTAACAGAGAGGTGAAAAAAGTATTGAGGAGCAAGAAGAACTATTCCGCTGCGGGACCAGATAGTATTAAGAGCTTCTGGTGTATAAGATCTTTAGAGCTATCCTAAATGATAGGATTGTTCAGACAATCGGACTTGTGTGGCGAGAGATGAACGAACAACGCGGCTCAAAGAAAGGCGTATCAGGATGTCGGAAGAACCTGCTTATCAAGAGGTGCGTACGCTAAGAGGCAGCATTTTAAAAGCGCCACCTGTTGATGGCCCAGATTGATTACCGGAAAGCTTTTGATTTGTGACTTATCATCTGTCTGTTGGAAAGCTTGAAGGTTCATCCACACATAGTGAGATGCATAGAGGTTGATGCCCCTTTGGAAACCCAGATTTACTATCTCATCTGGAAAACATCGTGTGCACATGAACGAAAGCTTGCACCTTAAGTCGACCGTCCCGCAACTCTACATCTCACTTTGTCAAGGTGTTCGCGCAATGCTTAATCTCGAATGTCTTCACAACAGGATCATTCTGGGTACAGCACATATGACCGCAAATGGAGGAGACCCTCTTATTGAAATGGGCAGGAAACATGAAGATGGCAACGGAGTGTTTCTGTCGAAAGTATCGGAGAAAGCTGCTGAAACACTTGGCCTCGACTTCAATATCAGGGGTTTCAATAGCTCCTCGACAAGAGGATGCACAGCACCTTCCACAGTAATGCCAAGACGGTATCATTTCCACATTGGCATACCATAGTCGTATTTTGAGCCCAGCCATTCTTGGCGATAGTTGCAGAGCGTGTCATGTGCACCCCGAGCACCTAAAACACTTTCTATCTGGTTGTCCTCCTCACGCGGGAATGACGTACGTCCAAAGGCAAAATGCGATCACTCTTTCGGCACTGGTTTTCGAACTTTTGACACTAGCCGATAACAATATCACAGCCAAGGAAAAGAAAAGGAAGAGAGGTATAAGGACTTCACAAGAGAATTGCGACGTTTGTATAATATTCTGTTAAGCTAGTCATCCTGATCGTCGGTGCTCTCGGACGTGCCTCGTTACCGTGATTTCGCCGAAAGCGGGATGACGGTGTATAATTTAATTTTTCGGATACAAAGACTGTCAAGGCCATCTGAATTTTACGCTTAAGATAATCGTATTCGTGAACTAACGCCGACACAGGGGGCTCTACAATCTAATTGATTGGATTTTAATCCAAGATATAAAAAAGAATCAATGTTTAGGCCTGATCCATTTCAAACCAGGCAAGTTCTACGCTTCTAGCAGCAGAATCTCTCGGCCAAAAAAAAGGAATATTTTGATTTTAAGAATTGTAATAATCTAATGAAATGAAGCCGGTTTGATGTAGTTAGATTTTTTTCTATTTTGAAACATCCAATACTCCAAGCGTGTCTAAATTTGTATTGAAAATTCGAAAAAATGACTGCAATCCTCTATTGAAATACTCGTAACTTCGTAAAAAAATTTTTTTTCGCAAATCGGAATAATACGTATCACGTAATTTTCTCTAAAAAACAGCACATTTTATGGCAGAGAAATTCTGCGACTTGAAGCGTAGAACCTGCCTGATTTGAAATTTATCCGACTTATTCATTTTACATTACCTAAATTAATATATGAAACTTACTCAGCAATCAGATTAGCCAATTCAGGATGAGAATTTCCGGTGATGATTACAATATCCGCAGATATAGGACGGTCCATGGTTAAAATTTTCGTCTCAAAATTTCAACTCAGCAGAAAAAGACAAGATTTATATTTCTAAAACAAAAAAAGAATGTATTATAAGAATGAGTTTTAAACGAAGAACCCTTTAATATTGTGGTAATGGGCCCGAATTTGCTGTTCATATAACCCTATTCAGATTCTATGCATATATTGACGGATTTCTTTTTCTTAGAATCCCTCAGAATTAAATACTTCAAAACGCTTTAAAGTTCGCTTTTTCAATTGTTTATATACTTTTATTACTATCGACAAATAGTTTATAAAAAGAATGTGAGTAGAGTGAATGACGCCTGAAACAAAAGACCCTGGATACTAATGGGCCCGAGTGGGGAACCTCACATAACAACCTTGTGAAGCTCTTCACTTGGGGTGATTGCTAGAGAGATAGATCAGCAACCTGGGTCCAAGCAGTGTTCGGAACGAACGTGTTATTTAAATAAATAACACGAAAATTCTAGATCAATCTAAAAAATCTATACCTCCTTCCCAACACTACTATTTTCCAACCGAAAGAGTCACGCCTACCCCGAAAGGGAAATGGCTTAATGGTATAATAATAATAATAATACATCACGCTCAGTCGAGAATATCTTGTATAGTAGTAATATAGAGAAAATTCTGCTAAATTTTTGTTTTTCAATTTCATATGAAATTTTTTCAAATAATGATTAGTATTTTCTCTTTTTTTGCGATTTCTCAATCTGGCAGAAAAAAATATAAGGTCCAAAATTTGAGGTTAGGGTGTCTACAGCCAATAAGCCTTTTCATCTCGAATGTTTCCGGTGCGCATGCGCGACGAATAAATTGATATTCTGGTGAAACTCGGACATTTCTGTATCCGAATACATTAGGATGTGTACACAAATATTATTTAAGAATTGTTTTGATCAAATTTGAGTAATGAAAGTATGCAAATCTTATATGGAATTGAATGACGTACCTATATATAGAAACAAATGGCCGGTGGAAACGCGTAAAACTTTTTTTAACTTGAATGTATATGTTCTAATGATCTTATAATCAATATTATAATTTTTGAAGCCCCCGTTTATATAGCATTGATCACTAACATCAGGCTGCTGAGCAAATAAGTTTGAATATTAGTCATAAATATTTATAAAAATAAAGTTTATAGTTATTACAGTAAAATTTCTCCAATAAAAATCATGATATATTATATCATATCATATGACAGTCATCCAATAAAAGAAGTTTCGCCCATATCACCCAATCTATTTTAGGGTGGCTGAAAAAAAAATTTGAATTTTGTTAACGGTACACCCCAGTTTTGTGATGTTCTCCAAAAAATAGAATACGTATTTTTTTCTTTTTTCGATCAGACAATATTAAAGGCTATCGCCTACACCCTCAGTTTTCACTTTGAAAATATATCGGTAAAACACCATGTTTTACAAAATATGAGACTGGAAGGCACAATTTGCAATGAAACGAGTGCAAACCACATGGACCTCTTGAGATCACTTTGCCAAATATAATGTATACATTGATTTTTTATTTTGACTCCCCGCCCCTCCACACCCTTTCAGAATGCTCCAAAAACCATTTCCGTGTACAATCTTCATCCTTTAATCCCTCTTTTCTGAATCTTAATCTCTCAGACTTTCCCGCATTTAAAATTACCTTCTTGCCCTTTAAGTACCTTTCTACCCTTCTCATCATACCCTGAAGTGCTTTTTCCTTTTTCGCTATTAGTACAATATCCTACACATGTGCTAGCGTTCTGAATCTGTTTCCCCCAACTACTGTTCATCCTTCCTTCTCCTTTCGCAACTCCTCTTTTATATCTGAAATTAGCACTGCGAAAAGCCTTGAACTTAGCGGACAGCCTTGCCTCAGTCCCCTATCTATCTAAAACAGGGGGGTGACACGATTTTCGCTTTTGCATTAGAGGCGCGTGTCAGTTTTGTGAAGAGCGGCGAGTCGTGAAACATTGGCGCCACCTCGGCAGCGCCCGGTCTGCCCGTTGTCTGTTATCATTTTGCATATAAAAACTTGTGACATGTCATAAATTTATCGTCTATTTGCCGTATTTTATTTATTTACGGATAAATGTGTTATAAAAATGGGGGCATCGATGTATAGCACCGAAATGTCTTTCAGGATACGACTCAACCCGCTAAAACGGAGTAAAAAAGTACTTTTCTCCGTTATAAAAAATGAGGTTGAACGTTTTGGCAACAAGCAATTAAGCGTGACAAAAAGGATTTTATTGTTGAACCTGGACATGTAGTGTGTGAGGATCACTTTTTAAAGGATCAAATAATTTGGAAAAAGGATGTTGTAGCTCCGGATGAAACGGTTATGGCGGTAAGTATGAGGATTTGTTTACACCGATGTTCTTTAACCTAAAATAATTGAATGGCTCTGACGGTTTCATGACTACATTGTTTTTTAAATTTTGATATATTTTTCTTCTTGTCAAACTTTTAGATTATTGTAATAGTGTGTAACATTGTAGTTTTATGAGTTTAAAAATTTTTTTAAATATTTTAAGACCCTTACTATCTTTAAGAAAATTGTAAAAGTAACATTAATGACAGTTTTGAATTATCGCTGAGTTTCGACATTTATGCACGATTACATTAATTTATTAATAAATTCAAGTATTGAAGTAAATTATAATTGTAAAATAATGATTTTCTTGCTGTCAGAATAGTATAAGAAACCTCAATTTAAAAAAACGATAATTTTATGAAAAAGAAAGTCGCGAAATTTTGTAAAACGTAGCTTTGCTCAATTGTATATAATAAATTATTACGTTCTGTCTGCATAATAATTACTATACTTCAATCATGGTAGATTTGTAAATAATTTAAATAATTATATTTATTTAAATAAATTTACCTGGCATTTATTACTCCTATATACCCGCCTACTGTCTTTACTCCATATTTAATTTATATCTCCATCTTTTAATTCAATTTTTAAATAAATGAATGGCTAAATGTACAGTAGAGTTAATAACTTTACTATAATCTTTTCAGCCGTTTCACGATCAATAAAATATACTGAATATCAAAATTATGATTTTTATCAGTTCTTGTATATTTTTATTATAATGTAATAAAAGATTAGGATCATTCAAGTCATTGAAAACAGAAAAACTATTTTTTATATTATCATTTCAGAACATTTAGTTTATTTGTTTTAAACGTTAAAGACGTAATCTTTATATTTCACCATTCCACTCTACTTTAAAATTAAAAACCGACATTTCCAGTGTATGTAAGGTCTATTTTTTAATCCTAGATATTTTTTTAATTCTAAAAACAATTAATCCTTGCTTAATTCAAGCTCAAAGTTTTTAAATTATCCACAAACGTCCAAAATGTTATAAAAACTGCGAAAAATACTAAATCTCCCATGATACTAATCAGCTTTCATTCAAATGTAGGGCGCCGCGCTAGTGGCGCCAGTGTTTCATTTTCTGCCGTTCTTCACAAAACTGACACAGCGCATGTGTATGGCGAGTCACCCCCCTGGTCCAAAACGTCTTTGTCCTTATCGTCTCTACCCTCACCCTATCTTTTGTTACAGTGTAAATCTCTCTTATCCTATCTACCTGAACTTTTTCTACCCTCCTCGCCCCCATTCTCTAATACGTTCTACAGAAGTTCTCTGTCTACTATCGGAAAAACTCCCTTCAGTTCCATAAAAAAGCATAGATCTTCCCTTTCCCCTTTGATAAATCTACATGTGCTACATGTCGTCATACATAAATGTTATCCATTGTACCTCTGCCTTCACTAAAACCTGCCTGCGTGTCCGGGAGAATTTCCTTACTCTCCACATCTTTACTCTACCAGTACCAACGGATATATCTTATATGCAGTATTTAGAAGCGTAATACCATTACAGTTTTCTTCATTGTCATTATCTCCTTTCTTATGCAATAGCGCTATCAGAACTCCCTTCTACTCTGCCTGGAAGCCCTCCCTTTCCGTACATTTTTAATCATCCCTCTTAACCTTTCCTTTCATGCTTCCTCTCAAAATACCCATGCTTCATTCTCTATTTCATATTTCCCTGCCACTTTGCATTTCGTTAACTTCCTAATTCGCATCGCAATTTCAGCACCATTCAACACTTCAATCTCTTCTTCTTTTTCATTTACCTACCCCGACACCTTCTTCTCGTCGGATCCGTGTCCTAGCTCTTTAAAATAATTTTTCCTCATTTTTGCCCATATTTTTTCGTTTATTCCTTCCATCCTCCTCCTCCTTTTATAATATTTCATATTTATTCCCCTATTTTTTTCTTTTACTCCTTCTTTCCTCCTTCTTGAATTCTAACTTAATTATAAACTTCCACACATCTCCCTCTGATTTTATGTCCTTTATTTAATTTCCAAACTCTCTCTTTTTTCTTACTTCCTCTTGCATCAGTGTCTAAAATTTTTCTTGCTCTGAGCATATATTTCTATACCTATTCTCAATCAATTGTTCAGTCTATGGTCGGCGAAAGCTTTGGCTGATTCAAATCAAAGGCTGAAATCGACGATGGATCAAAGGACGAAAATACGCTTGCATCAACTAAACAATAAGACTGAATAAGCAAGACAAAATACGTCCCGTGTTCACAGTGTGTGATTGACTACATAACATCTGGTAGACCGTTCACGGAAAGGGTCCGAAAGTTAGCCTACGAACTGAGGACCTACCATCACACACTGAACAAGTAAAAGCTGCTGACAATCTAGCAGAGCACATTGCTGTGAAAAATATGTGTGTTATCTGACGCAAGAAGGAGAATCCATAAGAGAAAGTTGTGGTTCAGAGAGAATCAACAGTTTCTCGCTAATCCACCGAGTCTCTTACGCGATCTCCCTGTTTCTGTCAAAAATCCACCCAAGCCCGACGAGGTAGACTTTTTGGAGAGAGATTTACAAGATCCTAAAACTGGAATTGAAGGAAAACATTAAGAATATCATCCTCTTCAAGAAGCTTTGCTACATCCTAATAACATCTGAGGAGAAATTTACATCAATCACTGCTGACGACGTGAAGAAAGCACTTAGGGGCACGAAGAACTTTTCCGCTGCAGGACCAGATGGTATCAAGAACTTCTGGTGGAACAAATTTACTTCCACTCACCAATTTGCCCCGCATCTTCCCCTCATATTTAAAGTCAGAGGCAGAAGAATTGGGCATGTGTGGAGAGAGAAGTAGGAACAACGTGGCTCAAAAGAACGTGTAGCAAGCTGCCGAAATAACCTACTGATTGACAGGTGCGTCCGCAAAGATGCAGCAGTCCACCAACGCTGCCTGTTGATGGCCTGCATTTACTACCGGAAAGCTTTCGATTCAACCTCTCATAGACTTATCATCTGACTGTTGGAATGATTGAAGCTTTATCCACACATACTGAGATGCATAGAGATATTGATGCCCCTGTGAAAAACTAGATTTACTATCTCATCTAGAAATTATCATGTGACAACGAACAATGTAACCTTCCAAGGGGCTTCTTTCAGGGCGACGCCATGAGCCTTCTGATCTTTTGCATCACACTTCTGCCACTATCTCTCGCATTAAGCAATTCTCCTGGGTACCTCTGCGGCAACACTAATCATCGCGAGCATAACCTGACTCATGTATTTTATATGGATGACATGACGATGTATGCTTCTAGTTCAAAGCAGCTTCAGAGTGCTTTAAATATCGTCGGGAGGTACACAGAAGAGATACCTAGGCGTGCCTCAGAGCAGCATTCACGACATAACATCAGTGAAGCAGTCTCTCCGTAGCAGATACAATAAATTTTCAAAAAAAAAGTTGTCTTGGTTTCGCAAAGGTTGAAATTTTTTGTAACCTTTATTAGAAGTTATATAGCAGAAATTCTGAGAGGAATCAGAAAGAGCGACTTTCGTTGTTAGTAAATGTGTTTGTTTTTAAATTTCGGTAACAAATTTTCAAGAAAGAAAGTTTGCTATATTTCGAAAAGGTTGAGATTTTTTGTAACCTTTGTTAGAAGTTATGTAACAGAAATTCTGAGAGGAATCGATCCGAAAAGGGTGACTTTTGTTGTTAGAAGACATGTTTTTTTTAATCTTGGTAACAAATTTTCAATGAAGAAAGTTTTCTATGTTTTGCTTGTGTTGAGTTTTTTTTTAGTTTTATTACAAGTTATGTAACAGAAACTCTGAGAGGAATCGAAAAGAGGAACTTTTTTGTTGGTAAAGGTGTTTTTTAAGCCTCGGTGGCTCAGGCGATAGTGCGTCAGACTTCCGTGCAGCAGCACTGGGGTTCGATACCCGAGTCGGTACCATTGGAAATTTTTCTATGTACTTCTACCGATGCTTCGGTGGTTGGGAACCCACCTTAAACTGTAGGTCCCCTCAGAAGAAGCTGGTTACCACCCAAAGATTAAAAAGGGTCCATGTCAAGCCTTGTGGAGCCTAACCTTGGGGATCACTAATCGCTTTTGAGAAAACTCGAAAATTAGTCAGCAATCTCCTTGCGTAGAGACCACATGTCGACGGGACTAGCGCACCGTAGGTCGCTGGTCGATTTCGAGTAATGGCCTCACGGCCCCCGCCCACATTAAAATCAACAACAACAAAAGGTGTTGTGTTATTTCAATTTTGCCAACAAATTTTGAAGAAAGAAATTTTGATAGGTTTCTCGAATTTTCAGTTTCTTGTTACTTTTGTTATAAGTTATGTAACAGAAATTCTGAGAGGAACCAAAAAGAGGAACTTTTTGGTTGGTAAAGGTATCAACTTATGTTAGGCTTGCTTACAAATTGTCAAAAAAGCAAGTTTGATGGCTTTCGCGAATGTTCAGGTTTTTGTTAGTTGTGTTACAAATTATGTAACAAATTCTGAGATACAAGTTGTTTTGTTAGTTTGATAACTAGTTTGACCTTGCGGATAAACATTAGAGAGAAGGATTCAGAATTTTTTTTAAATGTGGAGGTTTAAACTTTGCGTTTTGCAATAAACAGTGGAAGAGCGACAACTCGAGGGTGCAAGTGGTCGCTAAAGCTTGCTCCTCATTGATTGCTTAGGCCCAACTTTGAACCTTTTTTGTGCCCAAACTAAGCTTTGCACAACTTTTTGCTAGAGGACATTTGTTTATTTTTCTATCGCTTCTGCAAGTCCAGCTCAGGGCAATTTATATTTCATAGAGTATTGTTTTTACTACACAAAAAAAGAATTTTATAAGAAGGGACAACGGAATTTTCACCACTTCACGCTAAAATAAACATTTCTTTGAAATTGCATGTGTAAGAAATGTTCTCTAAACTACAAAACGACAACTCTGTTAGAAATTGATTATACTGACGGGGCATGACGTCACACTAAAATGCCTAATGCTTTACGAGCCCAATTTCTACGCACACTTCGAAGCATATACTTTTATGCATGCCTGAGATTGCATGGAGGCCTGGCCTCTACACTTATTTGTCCAAAGTTGAACGCATTACATACTTTTTGTGTACATATTTTAGTTTCACAGTTTTTCCAGAATTTGAAAACTCTTCAACGGGTTCGTAACTAACTGTTATGGTCGTTACACCCTTACGAAAAAGAAAGAAAGAAAAGAAATGTTATCGCACCTCTCTATTCTTTTATATTTTCAGGGCTCTACTTCACAGACGATATGGCATAAAATTCTGAAATTTTCACAGAACCTCTTTGAGAACCTCTCAGTGAAAAAAATTAGAATAAAAGTTTAGCCGCTAAGGTGAACTGTGCAGCATTTTCTATAACCTGTAATAGGGCTCTCACATGCACACGGTGCTCATTTCAAATTCAATTATTTAATGAATCTATATTCCCAATTTGTAAAAATTCTTGAGAAAACTTCTTCATTCTGATAATACGTTAAGCTATTTTAACAGATTCCAGAGAATTTCAAGAGATTTAAAAAATGTCAAGGGA
Organism: Andricus curvator; assembly: GCA_932195095.1. Lineage (NCBI taxonomy): Eukaryota > Metazoa > Arthropoda > Insecta > Hymenoptera > Cynipidae > Andricus > Andricus curvator. Next base: position 129,979 of record CAKNYM010043195.1, read on the forward strand.
TTTCAAAGAATTTGGTAGGATTTCTAAGGATTTCAGCTCGATTTTAAGGGATTTCTAGAGAACATTGGAAATTAAATTTCAAAGCATTCCTTGTAATTCCAAAGACTTTAAGGTACTTCAAGAAATTTCACAAGATTTGAAGGATTTCAATTATTTCTAGGTATTTGAACGATTTATTCAAAGATCTTTAATGAATATGTTGAATTTAAATTATATTAAAGGGATTTCAAATGATTTCTTCTTATTTTAGTGAATTTGTATGAGCTTAAAAGGTAAAATTTACAGGGATTTTAAGAATTTCCAAAGGATTTCAAGAATTTGAAAGGATTTTGAAGAATTTTGTAGGATTTCCAAAGAGTTCAAGAAAATTCACAAGATTTAAAGGATTCTATTGAATCTCTAAGAATTTCAAGGGACTTGAAAGATTTATAGGGGGTTGAACGGGGTTTTTGAGATAACTGTAATGAATAAGTTCAACTTAATTTAAATATTCAAAGGCTTCAAATGACTTCTACTTATTTTAATGGACTTTTAAGATTTTCGAAGGAAAGATTTCAAGGGATTTTAAAGAATTTCGAGCTGCGCAGTAGTCTTATGTGGCATACTTAGTTGTGCACTAGAATTATATAGCACTGCCAGGTGCGCAGTAGACTTATGGGGCGTCGGTGTTTGCGCACTAGAGTTATATCACACTTCCGGCTGCGCAGTACACTTTTGGGGCATTGGTGGTTGCGCACTAGAGTTATATCGCACTTCCAGCTGCGCAATAGACTTTTTGAGCTTTGATGGTTGCGCACTATAGTTATATCGCACTTTATGCTGCGCAGTAGACTTAAGGGGCATTAGGGGTTGCGCACCAGAGTTCTATCGCACTTCCGGCTGCGCAGTAGTGTTATGTGGCACACTTAATTGCGCATTACAGTTATATCGTACTTGCGGCTGCCCAGTAGATTTTTGGGGCATTGGTGGTTGTGCACTAGAGTTCTATCGCACTTTTGGCTGCGCAGTAGACTTCTAGGGCATTGATCTTATAGTTTATAAAATTCTAATTTTAAAAACGCCCATAAAATATTTTTTCGTATTGTTTACTATTTTTAATTTATTGTTGAAATATGAATTTTCTATCACAATGTCGATTGGAGGGACCCTCTGACGTCAAAGGGGTCGGATTTTCCACCAATCACAGCTTATGTGTCAGTGATTCTCAAATATATTTTTCTGTGCCGATGTTTTGTTTTGGTTATCTGCACGTCGAAAATATATTGTTTAAAAAAATGTCGAAGGAGGGTTTCGTAAAAGCCAATAGCGGAAACCTACCGAAAATAGATATATTTATGGCATCGGAGTATTTTAAGAGAAATTGTGACTTCGTAAGTGCAGAAATACGAGGAGAGAAAATGAAACGGATAGATGACCTAACATCTTTATCATAAGTTTCGTTAGTTTTCAACAAAGCCACATCGTCACATTGATAATCATGAGAACCTCTGAGTCACGTAACATCCACGTGATACCAACTTGAATTAGTGTTTTCCCGCCTTCAATTTTCAATAATTTTTTTCTGCTTAATGACTCAACAGACAACAAATTTAGAACGCACCTTGAGTTTAGATTAAAATTATGTATTAAAAAATTATGTTATCTAAAATTGCGAAACAACCCTATTCCATGAATTCCGTCAATTCCGTGAATTTCATGAATTCCATGCATTCCGCGAATTCCATGAAATCCGACAATTTCATTAATTCCGTCAATTCCATGAATTCCGTCAATCCTATGAATTCCATGAATTTAGTGAATTCCGCGAATTCCATGAATTTAGTGAATTCCACGAATTCCATGAATTTAGTGAATTTTATCAATTTAACGAATTCCATGAAGTTAGTGAATTCTATTAATTTAGCGAATTCGATTAATTTAGCGAATTCCATTAATTCCGTCAATTCCATGAATTCCATCAATTTCATGAATTCCATAATTTACGTGAATTCCATGAATTGCATCAATTCCATGAATAGGGTTATCCAATAATTTTTTTTATTTTTGCATATTAAATTATATGCTCTAAAATCACTAATAATACCAGTATAGTGTAGAAAAAACTTTTTTTCTAATTTATATTAAAAAAAAAAATTTGCACACATTTAAAATTCCTATTTCTTTCGCGCCCATTCCGCCATCTTGATGTGACGTAGCAAGCCGTCAAACGCTTGTAAATAAACTGGGCGATTCACGTTTTTTTTCATAAAAATGCAAAAAATCAGCACTACCATTGGTGTTTTATGCCTAAATGTAAGAACACCTCTGTCAAAAAACCAGGAATGTTATTTATATCTATACCCAAAGGTGAGGAACGGAAAAAATGGTACAAACTTGTTTGACGTGACATGTGCCCAACAAAATCTTTAACGCCAACAGTATATTGTTGCGAATATCATTTCAACGATGAGTAAATATTTTTATTTTGAATAGAAAAATATAAAATATGCTTTTTTTGGATCAAATAAAGTTCATAATTGACTGATTTTCAACGGTGTTATATATATATAATTTAAAAAAAGAAGTGAAGCAACCACCGCAGGGTCCCACTAAGAGCAACTGCCATCCAAAAAATGTCAATAGCCCCCAGTAGCACCGCGGTAAATCACACTTATGGCCACGTCTCACAACTGTGAGATGGGTGGTCATAGGCAACGACGAAATCACAACGACAGGCCGACGAACGCCTCGTGTGTCTTGAGGACACGAAGCGACCCAAGGATGACAGCTTTCTGCATCCATCTCGCAAGTGCCTTGGCATATTTTTGGCACACGAGTATGGCTTTAAGGTTACGAACCAGTGATAGTTTCGCACCTCCAAGAACACCTATCACAAGGACAATTACTTGTACCGAATATGTTGGATACAGTCGTTGTAGCTCTCTTTTAAGGTCTTGATACCTCTCCTCTTTTTCTTTCTCCTTTGCAGTGATGTTGTATTCGGACGGAGCCGAGAATTCGATCACGAATATAGTTCGTTTCTCGAAGTCTTGGAGAACTATGTAAGGCCTCGAGTGCGCAACGGAGACTGCTGCCCGAAAATCGTAGTTCCAGAAAATTTGGCACTTCTCGTTTCGGACAATCGACTCTATCTCCCTTGGAGCGTTCGGCAGGGCAGGGTCCCTGCCAACACCGTAAGAGCGACAAAGATGGTAATAAAGCACTCTTAGGGCCGCATTATGTCTATAGATATACGTCGTTCCAGCGTGGGTCGGACACCCTGATAGTATGTGTGCTAGGTACTCAGCGTGTGCATGACACGCTCTACAACTATCACTGGGAACTTCTTGACATAAAATGCGGTTACGGTATGTTAAGGTGGAAATGACACCGTCCTGGCATGCGAAAATAAAACCCTCTTTACCTGAATTAAGCCCTGATAACTTGAGGAAAGCAAAAGTGTGCTCCTTCGACGAGGACTGCCTTTCTACATTTCTGTGAAAGTTTCCGTGCATTTTCTTGTCGGGTAGCTCTTGGTGAAAATTTTCAACCTCTGCCTTCTTCACTTTGGTTTTTAGAAGTGAAGCATCTAGATGAAGTAATGCACTTTCCTCACTTCTAATGTTAAAATTGAGGCCAAGGGTCTCTGCCGCTTGCTCCGCGGCTTTGTAAACGAACGCTCCTTCGCCAATCATCTCGTTGTTCCTGACCATCTTTAGGAGAGGATCTCTGCCATTCGCAACGATGTACGCTGTACTTAGAACAATCCGGTTATGAAGACACTGGAGATTCAGAAGTCCGCGTCCGCCTTGACGGCGTGAAATATGTAATCGCGGAACTGACGAATTGATATGCAAGCTTTTATGCATATGGGGCGTTATTTCTCAAGTGTACCCACTCAAAAAGTCAAAGTTGGCCGATCTAAGTTTAACTTAGGCAAAGCGTTGTGCTATTGGATAGTAGTTTATGGGGGAAAAATTTTGTCATTCGGATAAGTATTGACCGAGGGGGAGGGGGTGAAAGTTTTGGGATTTTCGTGGATATCATCTATTTCGGCGATTTTTAACTCTTCTAATAGCGATAAAAAAATTTTTGTCCAGTACAGTTTCGATAGAGTTTTTTACGCCCTTTCGATTGGTACTACGCATTTTTTTAAATAAATATTTGACCTTCAACAATGAAGGTCAAAAATAAATTTGACTTTTTTTCGAAACAAGACAGGTTTTTTTGTTTTTTTTTTGGTCTTAACAGAAAGCTCAGGTTTTTTCCCATAAGACTATGTAGATTAGAAAGTGGGATTCAAATTTTTAATTTATGAAAATAAGCGTTGAGTACTCCGGTACGCGCATGACGCTGGTGCTAGTGCCCCGCGGCGCACCGTGGTGCCTTCATGATACTGTTTTTACGAAAAGTGATAATATATGCTAGTATATTTGATCGCTCCCTGCATTTTACAGGGTTGATACTGCCATTATTTAAATGCCTGCATTACGTTCACTGATGAATTTTGAAAAAAATGTTGAATTTCGGAAAATCAAGTTATTGAATAAGTGGTCGGGTCGAAAAAGTGGTTTCATGAATTAACTAAAATTAAAGCTTGGAGATTTTTTTATGCTGATGTCTAGTCTCCTATCTGCCTTTCTTTCAGCCTTTTGTTTTTTCAGTAACAGTTGTTTTCACTTTGTTTTCTACTTTTCGTTTCTTCTCTTTTGGGAAGTAGTCGCATTCCATGGCTGAGGAAAATTTCTTCAATTGAAGTCTCCCATCTTCAGTAGGTATAAATGCATGGTATTGCAAAGTCCCTTTGATTGTCACTGCAGCAACGAATTTGCTTTTCAGATCTTCAGCAGTGGCTTCGTGATCTTCCTTGCTACTAAAAATGAATTTAGTTTCCTTGCAGTACTTCCTTGCCCAGTGAAATAAGGATGAAGCTTCTAGGATGCGATCTTCAGCGGAACATTGTAGGCTAAACCTTGCTGAATTTCGTTTAACATTCGCCCCTATGCTCACATGCTACGATGAGCTATGATGCTATGATCACGAAGCCACTGCTGAAGATCTGAAAAGCAGATTCGGTGCTGCAGTGACAATCAAAAGGACTTTGCAATACCATACATTTATACCTACTGAAGATGGGAGACTTCAATTGAAGAAATTTTCCTTAACCACGGAATGCGACTACTTCCCAAAAGAGAAGAAACGAAAAGTAGAAAACAAAGTGAAAACAACTGTCACTAAGAAAAACGAAAGGCTGAAAGAAAGGCAGATGGAAGAGGAGACATCAGCATAAAAAAATCTCCAAGCTTTAATTCTAGTTAATTTATGAAACCTCTTTTTCGACCTGACCACTTATTCAATAACTTGATTTTCTGAAATTCAAATTTTTTTTTAATTCATCAGTGAACATAATGCAGGCATTCAAATAATGGCAGTATCAACCCTGTAAAATGCAGGGAGCGATCAAATATACTAGCATATATTATCACTTTTCGTAAAAAAAGTATCATGAAGGCACCACGGTGCGCCGCGGGGCTCTAGCACCAGCGTCATGCGCGTACCGGAGTACTCAACGCTTATTTTCATAAATTAAAAATTTGAATCCCACTTTCTAATCTACATAGTCTTATAGGAAAAAACCTGAGCTTTCTGTAAATACCAAAAAAAAAAAAAAAACTGTCTTATTTCGAAAAAAAGTCAAATTTATTTTTGACCTTCATTTTTGAAGGTCAAATATTTATTTTTTGAAAAAATGCGTAGTACCAATCGAAAGGGCGTGAAAAACTCTATCGAAACTGTACTGGACAAAATTTTTTTTATCGCTATTTGAAGAGTTAAAAATCGCCGAAATAGACGATATCCACGAAAATCCCAAAAATTTCACCCCCTCCCCCTCGGTCAATACGTATCCAAATGACAAAATTTTTCCCCCATAAACTACTATCCAATAGCACAACGCTTTGCCTAAATTTAACTTATATCGGACAACTTTGATTTTTTGAGTGGGTACACTTGAGAAATAACGCCCCATATGCATGATCTTACGTGTAGTGACATCAAGGGCCTTAAACTCGTTCTTCGTCCATTGAACTACCCCAAACGAATAGAGTAGAGTAGAGTAGGGTAGAGTAGAAGGAGAGAGAGAGAATTCAGGGCAAATTCCAAATACATTGCAACAAATATTTGAAAATCTCTTGAAATCTTTGAAACCCTACGAAATCCTTCACTTATTCTTGTGAATAAATTCTTTGAAATCGATTAAAATATTATTATAACATGTGTATTTCTATAAAATTTGATGATATTTCTATAAATCCTGAAAAATTAATTAAAATACATTGGGAGCTTCTAAAATTCCTTGAAATCATTAAAATCCTTAGGAAGTCTTATAAAATCCCTTAGAATGTTTTGAATTATCTTAAGACCTTATAGGTCCAGTAAAATCCTTCCACATTTTCCAAGATTCTAGGAGTTTCTTTAAAACCGCATACAACTTTTAAATCCCTTAAGATTATCCAAACCGTTGGAAATGCCTTGAAATTGTTTAAAGCTCTTCAAAATGCCTGGGAATCTTTTAAAATACCCTAAAATATTTCAAATTCCATTAAATTACTGAAATCAATTAAAAATTACTTGTAATCTCTTAAAATAACTTAAAATATTTCAAATCCTTTAAAATTATTCTAAATTTTATAATGCTTTTGAAAATGGCAAGGAATTTGAAAAAATACATTGAAATATTTCAATTCTTTGATCATTTTATAAACTGTTCTTCAAGATCAATTAAATAAAAACCTTGAAAAATTCAAAAAAAAATCCGTTGAATTAAGTAGAATTGAGTAAATTTAGAAGAATCGCTTCAAATCTTTGAAACCCTACAAATACCTCACTTCTCGTGAATAAATTCTATGAAATCCACTAAAATATTATAAAAACCCGTGAAATTCTATGATGAGATTTCCTGAAATCCTGGGAAATGTATTAAAATATATTGAGAGCTTTAAAATCCCTTGAAAACATTGCAATCCTCGGAAATCTTATAAAATCTTGTGAAGTATTTTAAATATCTTAAAACCTTATAGGTCCTGAAAAATTGTTCCATATCTTCCGAAATTCTAGAAAATTCTTTATCCTAAAATAATCCAAACGCTTTGAAATTTTCAAGTTTTACTGCTTGAAAGCCACTTTGAATTATAATTCCCATTTTTTATTATGTATTTTATGTATTATTTCATTTCACGCCTGTTTACATACAGCCACATAGGCCTTCATCTTAACTCACCTACCCGTTTGAAAAAAAAACCCTCAGGCGGCGCAACGTGCGTCTCATCAGAGATACTTGGGAGCTCTAAAGGATGGGAATCTATATCGGTTCGTATTATGGATTTTTAGGATTGCCGGACACCTTTAAAACATCGGCGTTTACGACAATTCGCTCTGAGCTCGAAGGGGAGCTCAACCTCTTTATAGGATATAATCTGACGGACATGCAGTCTCATAAATTTCATCGGTTGAGCTCCCCTTCGAGCTCAGAGCGAATTGTCGTAAACGCCACATATTTCATTTAAAATAAAAGTATACCCTAATGTGTCATTTCATGTAGGAGCGATTCACAGGTTTCCATAACGGTAATCATATAAGAACCCATGTGGAAACCCACAAATACTTCCCATCCTATCTCAGATCGTAATTTGAGACAGGAATTCGAAAAAAGATCCCCTGTATGGGTTCCCATGTAGTTTACTATGTAGACTTTGTTAGTAAGGGAGAATGAGAAGGTAAGATTATGATTATTTTCATCATTCTTATATTCAAAAATGGATACTTAAAATGACTGCAAATTTTGACTATTACTTATAGCGAATTCGGTCACCCTGCACTGGTACACTCCAGAGCACTCCGACCTGCTCCGAAGAAGGAAGAAGTGAGAAGTAAGAAGGAGCAGGTCGGAGTGCTCTGGAGTGCACCAGTGCAGGATAACCGAATTCGCTATTGTCTTGATGACGAGAGCGTTGAGGACTCTCGAAATGTCGTCTGGTTCACAATGGAGGATCTTAAACAATCTTCCACGTCCTATTATTTGTCTGAAGTATGTCAAATTCCATCTATTTATTCCTTCATAATATACGTAATTTTGTTCTAAACTGCATAAAAATGGTTCAAAACGTGTAGGTCCTCTGACAGGATTAATAATTTGTGTTTATTTTGCATTATTTCCAATGGATTTGGAGTCCAGCAGTGGGACTTATGGGCCGTGTCAAAAATCGAAGTAGAAACAGAGGTCCGTTCGATTTTCGACTTCGTACGGGCCCCTGAGTCCTACTACTGCAGTGGGACTCTGGGGACGTTTCGAAAGTCGAAAAGACCTCTTTTGATGTGTGAACGTCTTCAGGGTGTCTAGTGATCAGGCAATTTGAAATTCCCGGGTTTTTCCCGATTTTTTCCCCGTAAAATATTTTTCCCCCGACCAAGTTTTATATGGCTTTTTGTGATTTTTAAAAGTCAAAGTATACATAGAAATAGGAATTTTAACATAATATAAATAGAAAAAATCTGACCGCTTGGCGAGCATACTCTCATCGCGCGCTGCGCGCGCGGCTCCCAAGTTTGAGCGCGCTTGGGGCGCGCACCTGTTGGATCTCGCGCTTCGCGCTCGATCATTGTACATCCACCACATTTTTGCATAGGACTTTTGAAATTATAGGTCAAACCATCAAAAACTGAAATTTAATAATTGTGAATTCTCTTTTGCTAAAGCTCCTTCGGCTTTAACGAACAAATTCTCATCACGAGTCTCGTGAGAAAAAAAGGTTAAAAGCAAGTTTTTAGATCTAATTTGAAAAGAATTTTGTTATCAAACATTTTATTGTACCTTGTGTCTTTTTGTCAAAAAATTTAATTTGTTTATTTGTAATTTCATTTTTCACGATTGAACAAAAACTACGCCTCTTATCAAGAAATGATTAATAACAAATTTGTAGCTCTCTTTTGGGTGAACAGCTTTTGTCTATTTATTTTTTTCGTGTCTTGTCTCGTTTTTCGTGAGGATAAATTGTTCGAATTTCCAAGTACTACGAATAGCCGTACATAGAATTTTCAAATCTTGAAAAAAATGGTATCAAAAATATTTAAATGCTATAACTTTTTGAATTTGTATCCAAAATAGCTGGCTAAAGAACTTGTCCTTTTCTCTTAGGTTTTAAAAAAGTGTGCCAAAGCTGAATCCAATCCGATCATTTTTTCTAAAGTTATCGTGCCTACAGACAGACTACATACTACATACAGACTACAGACAGACAGCTTCTTAAATATCGTTTTTTCTGACTCACAGGGTCTCAAAACGTGCAGATTCAATGAAAAACGACTAAGTTAAATTTCACATGAAACCAGTACCTTCTTCTAAGAATGAGAATGTAAAAAATTTGATCTTTTGTTTATTTCGTAATGTCATTTTTCACGATTAAAACCAAAACCACGCGTCCTATGAAAAAATAATTCATCACAAAGGACCCCGCATAAAATACCAAGAAAAAAACGTTCAGTCGTTTGAGCTAAAACCGGCTGGAATTTATACTTTCAGGTGTCCCAAATAAAAGTTCTTATGTGCACTAGGTCCCAAAAGTCCTTAGGTTTCGAGTTACAGGCACTTGAATGTTATAAAATAACGATCTTTATATTATATGATTTTCAACTTTCTGAGCGCTATACTGACTCAATATCGTGATTTGAGACTAAGTGATCAGAACAAGAGTTCTAGGAATGTAAGTAAGGTACCTTGTGATGGCCTTGTCTGTGTCCTTGATCCGTAATCTGAAGGACATTTGAAGGTCAACTCATTTCTTTTTCAATGGAACCCATTTTTTAATTTTCATTTTTAAAAAACAACTTTTTTCAATAGAATGTAAGTAAGCTACCTTTTGATGCCCTTATCTACGACCTTGACCCGCATTCTGAAGGTCTTTTTGAAGGTCAACTTTTTTTCAAGAAATCCATTTTTTCACTTTTCATTCTTAAAAAACGCGACTAAAGGTTAAACACTTATAAAAATAAAATAACATCCAAGTCATGATTTGCAAAACCTTATCTAGGTAAAGAATTTTGACTTTGAACTTCCATTTATCAGTTAATCGGTATTTTCAGTTAATTTTATTTCGTAAAATCCATTACATTTTTTATTTTATTTGTATTTTTATTTTGTTAAATACATGCTGGATAATGCATCTTATAATAATGTAATCGTACTTGCATTCGTAATAATTATACATCACATTTAATAAGTACAAGTAAATTGTTTTTCGTTAGAACATAATAATATATGTAACCATTCTTTTCAAAAATGGCTAATCGAATAACTTGTTACGTCTGTGGTAACGCCTTTTTACCCAGGGGAATGATTTTTTTAGCGCCTGTAGAAGATCAGCACTTCCTAGAAATCGTTTTTACTAGGCGTAATGAAGCTGGACTACATGAAGCTCCTATAATTGATGATACTCGAGCATGTCTCAATTGTAATATTGGCATACGCAGAGAAATAGATGTGTTGCAACAAGATCCAGATGCTTTGAGACTTAATATTATTTCTCTATACCTCTATGATCACTGTCTTGTATGTCATGGAGGTAATAATGTACATCGATTAACTCTAGAGTTCAGGGTTGATATTTTTGTCAAAAGCAATATTTATGTTCCACGATGTATTGTATATTGTAATATTCATTTAAATACGGAAGGATTACTTCCAGAGAATATAATTCAAGAACTGAGGTATGTAAATAGACCATACAATATTAGAGGACCTGAATTGTATGCATTTTTTCAAGCAATGAGAGAAGCTGTAAGTCTCAGTGCAATACGTAGAATGAAGATGAAAATGGGGTATGAAAATGGGGTATCAGATGAAGAATTTAGAGCAATATCTCCTATTTCAAAGGTTGATTTGAATGATCTCTTCACATATTGTGATCCTGTTCCTGTGTCAGGTGGTCATCGTTACGTGAGTAAAAAAGATTTTTTATGCTTTTTATGTAAGTTAACACAAGGCTTAAGTGACGACTTTCTATGGGTAATGTTTCATTACCCTTCGAGACAAGCTGCAAGTCTTGCAATTGCTACAGTACGACAATCACTGATGTTAAGATTTGGACCTGAAAACATTGGTTTTTCAGTCAATAACAAGAGAAGACTACATAAGAGACCACGTAACCGATTTCTCGAATCGCTTGTACAATGCAACTCCGGAAGAACCAAAAGCAATTGTTTACAATGATTGTACTTATCTATATATTGAGAAAAGTTCATGTCTTAAAGGATTAAGACAATCATTTTGTGTACACAAAGCTCGTCACGTGGTGAAACATTCCATGTTAGTTGCTCCAAATGGACGTATCCTTGATATTCAAGGGCCGTATTTTTCAAATGCTGCGAATAGTGATGGGAGAGTTCTCTTGAGTCAATTTCAATTAGATATTGATGGTATGCGTGAGTGGTTTAGACGAGGTGATATTTTAGTTCTCGATTGTGGTTACCGTGAAATCATTTCAATCTTAGAAAGACTTGGTTTAATCCCAAAGATGCCATCTCTTTTACCACCAAACCGGAGTCAGTTATCTACTCAAGAAGCAAATCATTCTCGAATTGTTACTAAAACAAGATGGATAGTGGAAGCACGCAACGGTCACTTGAAAAGTATCTTCAAGTTCTTTGCGAACATCATAAAAACAGCTCATATTCCAAACTGAAATGACTTTCTACGCATAGCAGGAACAATTATTAACAAATATTTTATTGAGATAACAATGCCGGATGCAGATGAGCATTTAGCTCAAGAAATGTTAGATTGATATGGAGACGTGGACGTAGTTCAAGCTAGAGTAGAAGCTGAAAATCTCGGACAAAGGCGTGGACGATGGGTTCGGTTGACTGCCAATCAGTTACCTTTATTTCCTGTATTGACATTGGAATTTTTACATGAATTAACTATAGGAACTTACCAAGTTCAGCTTTCTCCATCATACATTCAGGATAGCACTTTGAGAGCTCCTGATGAAGATGACAACGAAGAAGATCAAGTGTTTGAGATCGACCAAAGGACTGACGAACCAGGATTTATAAGATTAAGGATTTCATCTCCTTTTAGAAATGCTGCTCAGTACAATGTGTGGATTGCCTTTAATGAGGAGTATAATCAACTTGAAGATGGAAATGAACCTATTTTTAGTTATTATTGCACATGCCGGTCTGGGGCACGAACTCTTGGGACTTGTGCCCATGTAACTTCTATTCTTTGGTACCTAGGATGCGCACGACATGAAGAAAATGTATCTTATCCTTCACTTCAGATTCTACAATCAGTCCATAACGTGGCTATGGATATAAATCGGATAGAAATAATAGATCCTCTGCAAGATTATTAAGAAGTACCAAATCATAATGATTCTCAACGATAATTAAAATGTTCATAATTAAAATATTTAAAATAACAATAAAAACCAAAAACAAAACATAAAAAGAAGAAAAAATAACAGAAAAGAACATAAAAAGAAGAAAAAAACACACAAAAAATAAAAATAAAATAAAAAAAGGAGTCAACAACCCGTCACGTCCATGTCGTTGACTCTGGGTAACGCTAAGAACGGGTTACACTGAACATACTAAAATAAATCATACTACAGTAACAATGAAATCTTGAAACTATTTATCAAGTTTACAGTCAATAATATTTCAAGATTATTTTAACTTTTATCTTATTTTTTATCGAAACATGACTTGGAAGTTATTTTCTTCACAAACCTTTTTAAAATTTTGGGATACTTGGAAAGATGAATCCATCTCCCCCTAAAAATGAACATCTAAAAGTTTAATTGTATCTTTTAAGAATGAAAAGTGAAAAATGGATTTCTCGAAAAAAAGTTGACATTCAAAAGACCTTCAGGATGCGGGTCAAGGTCACAGATAAGGTCAACAAAAGGTAGCTTACTTACATACTATTGAAAAAAGTTGTTTTTTAAAAATGAAAATTAAAAAATGGGTTCCATTGAAAAAGAAATGAGTTGGCCTTCAAATGTCCTTCAGAATACGGGTCAAGAACACAGACAAGGCCATCACAAGGCACCTTACTTACATTCCTAGAACTCTTGTTCTGATCACTTAGTCTGAAATCACGATATTAAGGCAATATAGCGCTCAGAAAGCTGAAAATCATATAATATAAAGATCGCCATTTTATAACCTTCATGTGCCTGTAACTTGAAACCTAAGGACTTTTATTCGAGATACCTTAAAGAATACATTCCAGCCGGTTTACCTTCGTAAAACTGTTTTTTTCTGACTTGTGGATCTCAAAACGTGGAGATTTGATGAAAACCGACTAAGTTAGATTTTACATAAAACCAATACCTTCTCTTTAGGATGAGAATGTAAAAAATTACATAAATCGGTACTTAGAATAAGCATAGGAAGGAACCTTGCGACTGTAGATAAAGTGGAAATGGAATAAAAAGATAAAATAGAAAAAAGTAGATTTTTCGATCAAATACAAAAAATTCCCGGTCCTAAACTAAATTCCCGTGGTTTTCCCGGTTTTTTCACGGTCCAATGAAATTCCTGGGGTTTTCCCGGTTTCCCGGTCCGCTAGACACCCTGGTCTTAGACCTCGATATGGGGAGTCGCGCCTGATTCAAATGAAACCATGACTGGAAAGTGTAACGCAAGCCTCTGACACACGCGTTGTGTCTTATGTCATACAAGGGGAAGGCCTCAAGTATGAAACTGAAATCGAGTTCGCATGACGATAATTCGAAATATTATCGAATTTCATTCGACACGTGTCACGGCTTTTTTGTAAGTGGAGCCTAGTTTTTTAAATATTAATGTTTTAAAATTGCGGCTACCTTCACTGATACACTAGTATCAGTCACGCAGGAAATTTCTCAGCCAGCGGCGCTGGCCCTGCGGTAGCGTGCCTGCTTGCGACTCGCTGCTGTCGGGGTTCGAATCTTTTGGCAAGATTTTTTTTTTTTTTAATAATAGCAAAAATTTAAATTATTATCAGTAACAATTTTAATATATAATATTTCGGAAGGTTGAGAAAATTAGACACTTTCTAATTATAATATCATATAATATATTAAATAATACTCTTTTTTATCTTTATAATTATGAAGTACATAATTTGGGGTGATAATCGTCAGTTGGAGTTTTCACGCGTCCAAGTAATTGGAAAACAAACTTGATTGACGTTCAAAATTTTACTCTGGCTATCTATTCTTTCTGTGGTTGTTCTTGGTACCCCAAAGAGAAAATCAAATGTAAATATTTACCCCGATTTTAAGGTGAATATTACTGTAATCATATAAAGTACGTTTACCGTGTCAACTTATTGTACCTTATTTTGTTTTGATTCGAAAAGATTACATTTTATCCATTTGAAAATCAACTTCAAAAAATTCAACCTTCCGAAATATTATATATTAAAATTGTTACTGATAATAATTTAAATTTGTGGTATTATTAAAAAAAAAAAAATCTAGCCAAAAGATTCGAACCCCGACAGCAGGGAATCGCAAGCAGGCACGCTACCGCAGGGCCAGCGCCGCTGGCTGAAACATTTTCCGCGTGACTGATACTAGTGTATCAGTGAAGGTAGCCGCATTTTTAAAACATTAATATTTAAAAAACTAGGCTCCACTTACAAAAAAGCCGTGACACGTGTCGAATGAAATTCGATAATCTTTCGAATTATCTTCATGCGAACTCGATTTCAGTTTCATACTTGAGGCCTTCCCCTTGATAGACCGGAGGCTTGCTTCTCTTCACCCACCGAAAGGAGCCCCTCAGTCTCTCTCTCTCTCTCTCTTGTTTTGTTTTTTACATAATTGGTCATTATTTAAACAATTTCAATTTGTGTAAACAATCTTTTCTCCCTCAAATTGTAACAAGTTATTAATCTCTGGAATTTATATCTCGTAAATAATAATTTTCCACGACTTACAGAGAAAAATATATTTTTTAAACGAATAATAATTGTTCAAACAATTGTAAATTATTTACAAAATACTTGAAAACTCGTCATTTATCGATTAAAAATAATTGATTTTGAAAAAACACAAGAAATACCGTTTGTAGTATGAATTCATTAGAAAACTGCTATTTTGAATTTTTTCGGTTTCTTTTTCATTCAGTTTGTTTTTCATTCTGTTTTGAGAATTCCCGCCAAGTATTTAAAGTCTAACAGGAGGAAAATATGCTGAGTCTAATTTGAAAAAAAAAGAAACAATTTTCCATGTTTTTCTTATAATTTTCAAGTACTTAGATGCGTAGTAATAATGATAAGTGTCATAATAATGAATTTTCCATAATGAAATTTCAATTTCTTTTATTCTTCTTCATGAAATGTAATTAGCCTAATTCGAAATGTAGATGTGTAACATAAGTGCGACACAATGTGTTCTTTCAGAGAACTCATATCGGTCCGCATCGGTATTTTATAAACAAAGCTTGACTAAGCAGGCAAAGGAGAGAATGCGTTTTAGGAAATAAAATAGTTTGAAGAATGAATCAATTAATTTTCTAAGTTTTCAAAATTATATCATTTTTAAACAATTTTAGATTGAAACACTACAATTAAAGGATTTTACATTGTTATTAAAACATTCAAATTCAAAAATGTCACTTAAAAATTTAAAAAAAAATGAAACAATGAAAATGTTTAAGTTTAAATTCAGCACTCTGAAATTTTAATGATTCGAGTCTTATTTTATTTAAAATAATTAAATTTCAATTTGTTTATTTTTGAATATTTAATTTTTACTTTCTTATTTTAAATTTATTATACCAGATATAGCGAACCTCAAAGTGTCTCCAGAGTTCTTTCAGAGAAATCATATCGGCCCGCATCAGTATTTTATAAACAAAGCTCCTGGAAGAAACTGCGTTTTAAGAACTAAAATAGTTTGACCAATCAATCAAGTTTGTAAGTGTTCAAAATTATATCATTTTCAAACAATTTGAACTTAAAAACAGTACAATTTAGCGATTAACCCTGATTAATTTAAAGAACTTATCGATATTGATATAAAGTCAGGTCCCCCGGAGTCCCACTGCTGCTCACCGCACTTTCGCCGCAATTTTCAGTGATATCAACGCCATCGAGAGATACACTAGGTCCGTATAACTACGAATACACTCTAGTATCTCCATGACAAGCTAATATAGTGCGAACACGTTCAATAAATCAAACGTAATGATGATATAAAAAAATTCTCAATTATTATTTATAGAACAGAAGTACGCAGTTAACATTTATTTAAACTAATGGAGGGTAGTTAAATCATATATGTCCATCATGTATTTTAAATTTTAGCAGGTAATTGCTTTTATACTCACTGATATCCCGATATTAATATATAATATGAAATAATGTTTAGTCAAAGTTGAAGCAGGTTGAAGTCAACATAGTGTAATCACAAAATATCAATTATTATTAGCAATATACTTCAGTGTGCTTACTGAACAAACATCGGCAACGTTCCTTTATTCTTTGACTCTAAAGGTGCAGTCCCATCTGGGCAGAAAACTTCGGCGTAAAGCAGAAACTCTTGACAGTGAGAGAGAGGGGTAGATCTATTTATCTCTTTCACTCTCATGAGCTTCTGCTTTATGACCATTTTACCTAACTATCGGAAGTTTATTTGCGCATGTGCGGCTGCCATGTGCACCCCGCGTAGTCTGAAAGTTGCGTTCATATTTTGTAAATATGTATACAATTGTACCTTTTGTCGGAGAGAAATTAAATGAAGATGATGTTCCGGGTGCGAAATTGGGCAAGTGTGAAATAGAAAAACATACTTTTGCTCAATTGAGACGGTGGTTAATTTGCCGGAAGCAACCTAATAGTGGTAAAAAGGCTGAACTTGTAAACAGGTTTGTATTAAGTTAAGTTTCTCATATTATTAAATTTTAATTATATTGTTGTGATTTCAATAAATATTGAAGGTAAAAGACATAATTTGAGTATTGTAAGTAAGTATACCATTAAGACATTTCCCTTTCAGGGTAGGCGTGACACTGCCCGATTCGGGTAGTGTTTCTAGGTGGATAGTTTCTTGTAGTAAATAACTACAAGTGTGGGCTCACCACACCCACGATGTGCCAACAGCACGCAGTATTCTCGAATGGTCTAACTAACCGCGCCCAACGCTGCTTAACTTCAGTGATCTGACGAGAACTGTTTTTTCAGCGTGGTAGGGCCGTTGTTTTAAATTAAAATTGATGGTGTCTTGGGAAGAAAATGGTAAAAAATAGTTATTGTATAGTGTGTTGTTTCAAGGCCGAAATTTTCGGAAAACGCCAAATCTGTTACAAAAGAATATATAATTTGGAAGCATATTCTTACATTTTTGAATTTGAGTCAAAAATATGAATTGAATTAAATTAGAAAATTGACAATATGCAAAAATATTGTAAATAAATGAAGTTCATAATGCATTAAAAACATAATAAAAACAAAAATGCACACTTCGTGCTTGCATGCAGCATTATTACTGTTACTGTAATTTATTATTATAAGTCATAATGTAATTTAATATATATTTAACAATATAATTGCAGAGTAAAGGAAGGAGTAAATTCACAAATTGATGAAGGATCATGGTTAAGTTCAAAGGAGGAAAAATTGAGAGAGGTTTTACATTTCAGGCAATTATTATTACATTCTTCAAAATTTTTCTTGAAGTCTTCTTTCCTAATACGACCACTTCTGTATTGTAAACAAGGTTTGGGGAAACGTGTGAAGTAGAAGAGGTTATGTTCCTTGTATGCTTTGGTACGACTATCACTTTTACATAAGCCGTACATACAACGCATACACACTCCCTTCCTTTCTTTTTCATTGAAATTCATTTACAAAATGACATTTTTTTTCGATAACTTGTCACAATTGTTTAAAAATTAAAGAAAGTTGTTTTCACTGTGTTCAACGAGCAAAAATGATCGCAACAACTGGGTACAACAGAAAGTACATTGCACATGCGCAGTAAACTTTCCGATAGGTAAAATGGTCTATTGACTTTAAGTCATAGACATAGGAAGGTAGGGTATAGGGATGGAAAGCCACAATAAAAAGTCGACTTTCGACTTTACAATCGACTTTGAAGTTTTCGACCTTCAAAGTCGATTAATCAAGATGTAAAGTCGACTTAGGTCGACTTTTCTTAAGAACAGTTTTTAATGTTTGTATTTTCTATCCCTATTGATATTTTCAATAAAAATTATAATTGTATTTTACATGTATATTTTATACGAACTAGAACTAGTCTGGAAAAATTACTAATGCGTTTTGAAGACCCGAAAACAATTGTTGAACACAATTTCAAAACTAATTTTTTCATAACAGCACCTGTAGTGAATTTAAAAAATAAAATACATTTTGGAGTAATTTACAAAACTCACTGAAGAATCTTGAAAGAAAAAATTAATTTTCTTTACTTCAAAGTTACGAAGCCTCGGTGGCTCAGACGATAGCGCGTCCGACTTCCATGCAGGAGGTCTGGGGTTCGATCCCTGTGCCGGGTACGAATGGAAATTTTTCTATGTACTTCTACTGCCCAGATAACAATTTTAGCGCACTATGCGCGCATGGCGCAGGCACGCGTGCGTATTTTCACGCACGACGTGCGTTCAGATCAGCACACAGATGTGTCCTCCATAGAGGCGCATATGCCAGGCATGTCGTGCAAGGCACGTGCGTGCGCGCATGAAGCAAGCACGCAGTGCGCGTACGAGGAGGGTCTTGAAATGGTTTATTTATAATAAAATAAAGTATCAAAAAGATTTAATTTCACATCTTCATTTAATTTTTGCTGCTAGTATATAAAAAAGCCTTTGTAGTATTTATTTACTTTTCATGTTTTGAAAGTAAAACTCGTCGGATCTTGCACACAATATGCACCATATGCACAACGCACACAAAATTGTATCAGGAATGCTAACCTATACAACCAGGTTTAACATCATATTTATTCTCTCGTTT
>CAKNYM010043196.1:0-17921 GCA_932195095.1 Andricus curvator
TAATTTTCACCAAAATAGTTCAATCTTCAACCAAAAAGATGAATTTTCAACTAAAAAAAATACACATTTATCAACTGGAAGTTTAAGCATACTATATTTAATTTTCCAGTTTAAAAAATTAGTTTTTAACAACAACAAAAATTTCAACAAAATAGTTCAAATTTGAACCAGTGAAATTAATTTTTAACCAACAGAGACGATTTTTCAAACGAGAAGAAGAATTTAAAAAAAAATAGTTTCATTTTCAACCAACGAATTATTTTTTCAACCAAAAAGATAAATTTTTAACCAAAAAGTTTAATCTTCAACAAAATATTTCAAATTAAAAAATTATTTTGAAGAAAAAAAACTAGTTTCCAGTAAAATAGTTGAATCTTCAACCAAAGAGATAAATTTTCAACCAAAAAGATGAAATTTCTACTGAAAAGAAAATTTTATTAACTCATAGTTTTAGCATACTATATCTAAGTTTCCAGTTTAAAAAATTAATTTAAAAAAAAAAATTTCAAGAAAATAGTTCAAATTTTAATCATTGAAATTAATTTTTAGCCAAAATAGATGATTTTTCAAACGAGAAGAAGAATTTAAAAAAAATAGTTTAATTTTCAACCAAAGTATTAGTTTTTCAACCAAAAAGATAAATTTTTAACCAAACAGATTAATCTTCACCAAAATATTTCAAGTTAAAAAATTATTTTCAAGAAAAACACGAATTTTCAGCGAAATAATTAAATCTTCAACCAAAGAGATAAATTTGCAATCAAGAAGATTAATTTTCTACAAAAAAAAGACGAATTTTTAACAAAATACATGAAGTTTCAACGGCAAGAGATAAATTTCAATTTAAAAAATTATTTTGAAGAAAAAACTAATTTTCAGCAAAATAGTTGAATCTTCAACCCAAAAGATGAATTTTGAAACAAGAAGAATAATTTTCTACCAAAAAAATGAATTTTCAACTAAAAAAAATACATTTATTAATTGAAAGTTTTAGCATACTATATTTAAGTTTCCAGTTTGAATAATTAATTTAAAAAAAAAAAAAAAAAAAATTCAACAAAATAGTTCAAATTTTACCCATTGAAATTAATTTTTAACCAAGATAGATGATTTTTCAAACAAGAAGAAGAATTTAAAAAAAGATAGTTTAATTTTCAACCAAATAATTAATTTTTCAACCAAAGAGATAAATTATTAACCAAAAAGATTATTCTTCAACAAAATATTTCAAGTTAAAAAATTATTTTGAAGAAAAAAACTAATTTTCAGCAAAATAGTTAAATCTTCAACCAAAAAGATGAATGTTCAAACAAGAAGAATAATTTTCTACCAAAAAGATGAATTTTCAACTAAAAAAAAAACACATTTATTAACTGAAAGTTTTAGCATACTATAATTAACTTTCCAGTTTAAAAAATTAATTTTTAACAAACAAACAAAATTTCAACAAAATAGTTTAAATTTAACCATTGAAATTAATTTTTAACCAAAATAGATGATTTTTCAAACGAGAAGAAGAATTGAAAAAAAATAGTTTCATTTTCAACCAAAGAATTAATTTTTCAACCAAAAAGATTAATCTTCAACAAAATATTTCAAGTTAAAAAATTATTTTTAAGAAAAACCGAATTTTCAGAAAAATAGTTCAATTTTCAACCAAAGAGATTAATTTTCTATTTAAAAAAATGAATTTTCAACAAAATACATGAAGTTTCAACGAAAAGAGATAAATTTCAAGTTAAAAAATTATTTTGAAGAAAAAACGAATTTTCTGCAAAATAGTTAAATCTTCAACCAAAGAGATAAATTTTCTACCAAAAATATGAAATTTCTTCTTAAAAAAACACATTTTTTAACTGAAAGTTTTAGCATACTATATTCAAGTTTCAAGTTCAAAAAATTAATTTTCAACGAAACAAACAAATTTCAACAAAATAGTTAAATTTTCAACCAAAGAGATAAATTTTCAACCAAGAAGATTAATTTTCTACTAAAAAAAAGAATTTTCAACAAAACACATGAAGTTCAACGGAAAGAGATAAATTTCAAATTAAAAAATTATTTTGAAAAAAAACTAATTTTCACCAAAATAGTTCAATCTTCAACCAAAAAGATGAATTTTTAACTAAAAAAATACACATTTATTGACTGAAAATTTTAGCATACTATATTTAAGTTTCCAGTTTAAAAAATTAATTTTTAACAACAACAAAAATTTCAACAAAATAGTTTAAATTTTAATCACTGAAATTAATTTTTAACCAAAATAGATGATTTTTCAAACAAGAAGAAGAATTTTAAAAAAATAGTTTAATTTTCAACGAAAGAATTAATTGTTCAACCAAAAAGATTATTTTTCAACAAAATATTTCAAGTTCAAAAATTATTTTGAAGAAAAAAACGAATTTTCAGCAAAATAGTTAAATCTTCAACCAAAAAGATCAATTTTCTGCCAAAAAAATGAGATTTCTGCTAAAAAAAAAACACATTTTTTGACTGAAAGTTTTAGCATACTATATTTAAGTTTCCAGTTTAAAATATTAATTTTTAACAAACAAAAAAGTCTCAACAAATTAGTTCAAATTTTAACCATTGAAATTAATTTTTAACAAAAATAGATGATTTTTCAAACGAGAAGAAGAATTAAAAAAAATAGTTTAATTTTCATCGGAAGAATTAATTTTTCTACCGAAAAGATTAATCTTCAACAAAATATTTCAAGTTAAAAAATTATTTTGAAGAAGAAAACGAATTTTTAGCAAAATAGTTAAATCTTCAACTAAAGAGATAAATTTTCAACCAAAAAGATGAAATTTCTACTAAAAAAAAAAACATTTATTAACTGAAAGTTTTAGCATACTATATTTAAGTTTCATGCTCGAAAAATTAATTTTTAACAAATAAAAATTTTCAACTAAATAGTTAAAATTTTAAACATTGAAATTAATTTTTAACCAAAATAGATGATTTTTCAAACGAGAAGAAGAATTTTTAAAAAATAGTTTCATTTTTAACCAAAGTATTAGTTTTTCAACCAAAAAGATTAATCTTCACCAAAATATTTCAAGTTAAAAAATTATTTTCAAGAAGAACACGAATTTTCAGCGAAATAATTAAATCTTCAACCAAAGAGATAAATTTTCAACCAAGAAGATTAATTTTCTACTAAAAAAAAATGAATTTCTAACAAAATTAATGAAGTTTCAACGGAAAGAGATAAATTTCAAGTTAAAAAATTATTTTGAAGAAAAAACTAGTTTTCAACAAAATAGTTGAATCTTCAACCCAAAAGATGAATTTTGAAACAAGAAGAATAATTTTCTACCAAAAAAATGAATTTTCAACTAAAAAAAATACATTTATTAATTGAAAGTTTTAGCATACTATATTCAAGTTTCCAGTTTAAACAAATTATTTTTAACAACCAAAAAAATCTCAACAAAATAGTTCAAATTTTAACCATTCAAATTAATTTTTAACCAAAATAGATGATTTTTCAAATGAGAAGAAGAATTTAAAAAAAAAAGAGTTTAATTTTCAACCAAATAATTAATTTTTCAAGCAAAAAGATTAATCTTCAACAAAATATTTCAAGTTAAAAAATTATTTTCAAAAAAAAAAAAACGAATCTTCAGCAAAATAGTTAAATCTTCAACCAAAGAGATAAATCGTCTACCAAAAAGATGAATTTTCAACTAAAAAAAATAGACATTTATCAACTGGAAGTTTTAGCATATTATATTTAATTTTTCAGTTTAAAAAATTAGTTTTTAACAACAACAAAAATTTCAACAAAATAGTTCAAATTTTAACCATTGATATTAATTTTTAACGAACATAGACGATTTTTCAAACGAGAAGAATTTAAAAAAAATAGTTTAATTTTCAACCAAATAATTAATTTTTCAACCAAAAAGATAAATTTGTAACCAAAAATATTAATCTTCAACCAAATATTTCAAGTTAAAAAATTATTTTGAAGAAAAAAACGAATTTTCAGCAAAATAGTTAAATCTTCAACCAAAGAGATAAATTTTCTACCAAAAAGATGAAATTTCTACTAAAAAAAAGCGAATTTTCAAAAAAAAATACATGAAGTTTCAACGGAAAGAGATAAATTTCAACTTAAAAACTTATTTTGAAGAAAAAACGAATTTTAAGCAAAATAGTTAAATCTTCAACCAAAGAGATAAATTTTCAACCAAAAAGATGAAATTTCTACTAAAAAAAAAAAACATTTATTAACTGAAAGTTTTAGCATACTATATTTAAGTTTCCAGTTTAAAAAATTAATTTTTAATAACAACAAAAATTTCAAGAAAATAGTTCAAATTTTAATCATTGATAAATAAGGATACATTTTTAATCAAAAAGAATAATCTTCAACAAAATATTTCAAGTGAAAAAATTATTTTGAAGAAAAAAACGAATTTTCAACAAAAGACATGAAGTTTCAACGGAAAGAGATAAATTTCATGTTAAAAAATTATTTTGAAGAAAAAACGAATTTTCAGCAAAATAGTTAAATGTTCAACCAAAGAGATCAATTTTCTACCAAAAAGATGACATTTCTACTAAAAAAAAAAAAACGAATTTTCAACAAAATACATGAAGTTTCATCGGAAAGAGATATATTTCATATTAAAAAATTATTTTGAAGAAAAATCGAATTTTCAGCAAAATGGTTAAATCTTCAACCAAAAAGATGAATTTTGAAACAAGAAGAATAATTTTCTAGCAAAAAGATGAATTTTAAACTAAAAAAAATACACATTTATTAACTGAAAGTTTTAGTATACTATATTTAAGTTTCCAGTTTAAAAAATTAATTTTTAACAAACAAAAAAATCTGAACAAAATAGTTCAAATTTTAACCATTGAAATTAATTTTTAACCAACAAAGACGATTTTTCAAACGAGAAGAAGAATTTAAAAAAAAATAGTATAATTTTCAACCAAATAATTAATTTTTCAACCAAAAAGATAAATTTTTAACCAAAAAGATTAATCTTCAACAAAATATTTCAAGTTAACAAATTATTTTGTAGGAAAAAAACGAATTTTCAGAAAAATAGTTAAATCTTCAACCAAAGAGGTAAATTTTCTACCAAGAAGATTAATTTTCTACTAAAAAAAGACGAATTTTCAACAAAATACATGAAGTTTCAACGGAAAGAGATAAATTTCAAGTTACAAAATTATTTTGAAGAAAAAGCGAATTTTCAGCAAAATAGTGAAATCTTCACCCACAGAAATTGCTACAGAAATTTTCCCGCTCAGAATTCAAATTGAAAGCCAGCACTGCACATGACGCGCGCGCACCGTTGCGCCCGAAGAGGCGATCGCAGCGCGCTCTACTCCAACTCCAACCAACAATCCAACATCATCAGGTCACGTGACACTGTATACTGATACGTGTCTTCAGTGTCTTGCACGTCGGCTTGATTTTGCCTTGATTTGCCTTCCGATCGCGTCAGTAACCGTTCGTTCAGCCAGTGTGGTGTGTTTTCTCTCCTCGTTTATTTAACAGAACTACAGCCACGCGAGAGGCCAACACCGAAAATTCATCATGGGGAGTAAGTGCACCTAAATTAATTAGGTTTTCGCGATTAACCTAATTCATCCCTTTAATTTCGACACGATATTCGCTGCAGAGTGTAACCTCTCTTTTTCGCGTTTCGCCAAAATCATAACATATTGTCCGTCAATTTGACGTTTCCAACTCCCTAGAAGACTTTTATCGGACTCGGAATTAATAGCCTCTGTTTCTGCTTTCAGTCAAGTTTCTCGAAGTGATAAAACCGTTCTGCAGCATATTGCCGGAAATTGGAAAGCCCCAAAGAAAGGTGAGTTCAACGTGTCTATTTCTGGCCTCCTTTTACCGTTCGGTGTACCATATTTCAAGTCCTTCCACGAAATCCGTACTTTTTTCTCCAGAGCCGAATTTGCGTGGCCATCTGGCTTCGGAAATGCTCTTGCCTACGTGGACATTTTTTATCGGCGTCGAGAGATTCGAGGGAATGATAATTGTCATTGGGAAATTTCGATACTGATGGATGTTTTTCCCCTTTTTTACAGATCCAGTTTAGAGAAAAAGTACTATGGACTGCCATCACGCTGTTTATTTTCCTGGTTTGCTGCCAGGTATGTTTACTAATTTTATTTATTTATTTATCGTTTTTACCCATTTTTTCCTTATTTTATTTTGTAATTTCGTATTTCCTCATTCTCATTTTCATTCCATATTGTTACTAAATTTTCAACGATTTTTTGTCTACTTCTCAATTTTTTCTGATGATGTTCTGTCTTTGGACTGAAAACAGGTATTTACCGTTCTTTTGAAATGTCTGGGCCAATGATTCATGGAAGTGTTTTGAGTATAACGGGATGTCTACTGCCACGTGAAGCGTGCATCAAACACGTGGAGCGTCTAGCGTGTCTGAATTTTATAACATTAATAGTTTAATGAAAGCAAAATTTTACATTTTCTTTGAATTTGCTTATTTTTTACTTCGCCATTTTTAAGACAAAATACAAATTTCGAATAACTTTATTTTTCAAGTTTATTTATTTATTTTTTAAACAGGAAAATCTAAAGTTGGCAGGGAATTTACTCGACAGCGTGCCTAATTTTTTTTATTGTAATATAACATTTACTAACAATGGTTCTTCATTAGTAAAAGTAGCTTTATATTGTATTTCAATATTTTGTGAAAATTCTTTTTTTTTCGTTTGAAATTAATTTTTTCTTATGAAACTTCAAGTATTTGGTTCACAGTTTTTAATACGAAATACTAATTTCGAATAACTTTATTTTTCAAGTTTATTAGTTTCTTTGTTTTTAACAGGAAAACTTCAAATTGGCAGGGATTTTTTTTGGGAGCGTGCCTAATTTTTTTTTAATTGTAATATAAAATCGAATAATAATGGGTCTTTATTTATAAAAGTAGCTTTAAATAGTATTTAAATATTTTGTGGAAATTGTTTTTTTCGTTTGAAATAAATTTTTTTATCTGAAAGTTCAAGTATCTGGTTAAAAATTCAACTCTTGTTGAAAAGTTTTCATTTGAATTCAACTGTTTTGTTAAAAATTATTAATATTTTTTTATTTGAAGATTTTTTGTCGAAAATTCGTTGTTTTTTTGTTGCTAAAAATGTAACAATTTCAGTTGAAACTTAAACTATTTTGTTGGAAATTTTTGGTTGAAAATTGATCGCTTTTGGTAGAAAATTCAAGTATCTGGTTGAAAATTCAACTCTGTCGTTAAAAAATTTTACATTTTCTTTGAATTTGCTTATTTTTTCATTTAGCCAGTTATGAAATAATGCATTTTTTCGATTTGAGGGGTGAAACAATTTTTAATACAAAATATTAATTTCGAATAACTTTATTTTTCAAGTTTTTAATTGTTTTTAATAAATTTTTTTAATAGTTAGGGAATTTTTTTAGGAGCGTGCCTATTTTTGTTTTAATTTTATGTAATATAAAATCGAATAACAATGGTTCTTTATTTGTAAAAGTAGCTTTAAACAGTATTTAAATATTTTTTTTTTTTGAAGATTCATCATTTTAATTGGAAATTCAACTCTTTTGTTGAAAACTAAGCTTTTTTGTCAAAATTTCGTTGTCTTTTTGGCTGAAAATTTAACAATTCCAGTTCAAACTTGAACTATTTTGTTGGAAATTAGTTGGTTTTTTTTTAACTGAAAATTTAACTATTTTATTTTTGGTTGAAAATTGATCGCTTTTAGTAGAAAATTCAAGTATCTGGTTGAAAATTCAACGGTTTCGTTAGAAATGGATGCATCAGGGTCTCTACCCTACCTGGAAAACCTGGAATTGTCAGGGAATTTTTATATACCTGGAAAAACCTGGAAATGTCTGGGATTTTTTTTTTAAAGTTAGGGAATTTCTTCGAGAGGATGCTTAATTTTTTTTTAATTGCAATATTAAATTGAATAACAATGATTCTTTATTTGTAAAAGTAGCTTTATATTACTGTATCGAACTATTTTATTGAAAAATCGTTTTTTTTTGTTTGAAATCAATTTTTTAAACTGAAAATTTAACTATTCTGTTTTTGGTTGAAAATTGGTCGGTTTTAATTGAAAATTCGTACAGTTTGTTGAAAATTCGTTCTTTTCTGGTTGAAATATCAACTACTACATTTTTCGTTCCGGATTCATCTTTTCTAAATGAAGATTTAATTACTTAGTTGAGAGTTACTCTTTTGTTAAAAATTAATTTGTTGTTGTTAAAGATTCATTTTAAATAAAAGTTCATCTCCTTGGTTGAAAAACGAGCTATTTTGTTAAAAATTCGTTTCTTTCTTTGGCTGAAAATTATTTTTGTTACTGAAAATTTTACTATTCTTGTTGCAACTTTAACTATTTTGTTGAAAATTTGTTTGTTTTTTTGTTGTTGAGAATTATTTTTTTACTGAAAATGTAACTATTCAATATTTGGTTGGAAAATTATCTTTTTTAGTTGAAAATGTTGACTTTTCTGGTAGAAATTAATCTTCTGGATTGACAATTAATCTTTTTGTTTGAAATTTAATGATTCTAGTTGAAGACTCATGATTTTAGTTGAAAATTCATTTATTTTGTTGAAAAATCGTCTTTGTGATAGAAAATTCATCTTCTTGGTTGAAAATTCAAGTATTCCAGCTAAATATTCATAATTTTGGTTGAAAATTCAATTTTTTTGTTTGAAAATAAAATTACTTGGTTGAAAGTTAAATTAAATTTGTTTTTAAAATAAATCTGTTTTTTTTTTGTGGAAAATTAATTTGTTTGACTGAAAATTTAACTGCTCCATTTTTGGTTGAAAACTTATCTTTTTTAGTTCAAAATTCAGCTATTTGTTTGAAAATTGATCTTTTTTAGTTGAGAATTCAACTGTCTAATTGAGAATTAATGCATTTATTTTTTAAACCGTCTTTTTGGTAGAAAATTAATCTTTTTCGTTGAAAATTCAACTATTTGGTTAAAAAATCATTTATCTTTTTAAAAATCCAAATTTTTACTTGAAAAGTTAGGAATTTTAATCGGTTTAAATTGAAAATTGAATTTCATATAGTGCCCACATTAATTATACCAAAATATGCACTGAATTCTAAGTATAAGTAGATAAAATAAAAATTTGTTTGAATTATTATTCAAGTTCGTGCACTTTAAGAGACAAATTCAAAAAAGGATTAATTATGTTTTTAGTATTATTTAATTAATTCATCGTGCTAAAATATTTAAGAATATCTTGTAATATTAATTGAATTCCTAGAAACTGAAAAAAAACATTATTTATAATAATCTCTTCAACTGTATACATATTCCGAGTCGATTGTTTTAAAATATGCGAAATATTTAAATGGCTCCATGCTATGAAAAATTATACCTGGAAAAAACTTGAGATACTTGGAAAAAACCTGGAATTGTCAGGGTATTTTTCTCCAGGATTTGAGTAGACACCCTGAAAATGTAATACCAATGGTTCTTCATTATTATTAAAGTAGCTTTATGTTTTATTTAAATATTTTGTGAAAATTCTTTTTTTTTTCGTTTGAAATTAATTTTTTCATCTGAAACTTCAAGTATTTGGTTGAAAATTCATTTTTTTTTTGTAGAACATTTTACATTTTATTTAAATTTGCTTATTATTTTACTTAGCCAATTATAAAATAATGTATTTTTTCGATTTGAGGGGTAAAACCGTTTTTAATACAAAATAATAATTTCGAATAACTTTATTTTTCAAGTTTATTAGCTTCTTTGTTTTTAACAAGAAACCCTCAAATTGGCAGGGAATTTTTTCGCGAGCGTGCCTAATTTTTTTTTAATTGTAATATAAAATCGAGTAACAATGGTTCTTTATTTGTAAAAGTAGCTTTAAATGGTATTTAAATATTTTGTGAAAATTCGTTTTCCTTGGAAATTAATTTTTTTATCTGAAAGTTCAAGTATCTGTTTGAAAATTCATCTCTTTGGCTGAAAACTGTGCTATTTTGTCGAAAATACGCTGTTTTTTTGCTAAAAATTTAACAATTCCAGTTGAAACTTGAACTATTTTGTTGGAATTTTTTGGTTGAAAATTGATCGCTTTTAGTAGAAAATTCAAGTGTCTGATTGAAAATTCAACTGTGTCGTTAAAAAAATTTACATTTTTGAATTTGCTTATTTTTTTACTTAGGCAGTTATGAAATCATGTATTTTTTCGATTTGAGGGGTAAAACCATTTTTAATAGAAAATACTAATTTCGAATAACTTTATTTTTCAAGTTTTTAATTTTTTTTAATAGTCAGGGAATTTTTTCGGGAGCGTGCCTAATTTTTTTTAAATTGTATGTAATATAAAATCGAATAACAATGGTTCTTTATTTGTAAAAGTAGCTTTAAATAGTATTGAAATATTTTGTGAAAATTTTTTTTCGTTTGAAATTGATTTTTCTATCTGAAAATTCAACTCTTGTTGAAAAGTTGTCTTTTTTCATTGAATTCAACTGGTTTGTTAAAAATTATTATTATTATTATTATTTTTTTTAAGATTCATAATTTTAATTGAAAATTCATCTCCTTGGCTGAAAACTGAGCTATTTTGTCGAAAATTCGTTGTTTTTTGGTCTCAAAATTTAACAATTCCAGTTGAAACTTTAACTATTTTGTTGGAAATTAGTTTTTTTTTTTATTGAAAATTTAACTATTCTATTTTTTGTTCGGGATTTATCTTTTTTGTAATGAAAATTTAATTACTTGGTTCAAAGTTTTAACTCTTTTGTTAAACATTTTTTGTTGTTGTTGAAGATTGATCATTTTTACTGAAAATTCATCTCTTTTGTTGAAAACAGAGCTTTTTTGTCGAAAATTTATCAATTCCAGTTTAACTATTTGGTTGAAAATTATTATTTTTTTTAATTGAAAATTTAACTATTCTATTTTCGGTTGAAAATTCATCTTTTTGTTTGAAAATCAAAAGTTTTTTTGAAATTTTTTTCTCTCTTGACTAACAAATCTTTCTGATGTTAGTAGAAAATTCAGCTCATGTTGAAAAGTCGTTTTTTTCGCTGATTTCAACTGTTTTTGTTTGAAAAATAATTTTTTTTGTTAGAATATCGGCTACTATATTTTTTGTTCCGAATTTATATTTTTGGCAATGAAAATTTAATATATCAGTTTAAAGTTAAACTCTTTTGTTAAAAAATAATTTTTTTGGATGAATATTCATCATTTTAATTGAAAATTCATCTCTTTGGTTGACAAATTTTTTTTGTTGAAAATTCGTTTTTTCTTCGGCTATAAATTAAATTTTTTTCTGGCAATTTAACTATTCCAATAGAAACTTTAATTATTTAGTTGAATTTATTTTTTTACTGAAAATGTAATTATTCATCATTTTAGTTGAAAATTTATCACTTTGTTTGAAAATTTAACTATTTAAAAAAAAATTATTTTTCTTTCAACTTAAAATGTAACTAATAGAATTGAATATTACATAATTTCAGTTGAACATTTGATCTCTAGTAGAAATTAATCTTCTTGGATGAAAATTCATCTTTTTAGTTTAAAGTTCAATTATTGCAGTTAAAGATTAATCACTTTATTTAAAATTGTAACTTTTTTTTAAATTAGTTTTTTAAAAGTTTTTTTCTTAACTGAAAATTTTATCTCTTTTGTTAAGCAATTAATTTTTTAAACTTAAAATTTGACTATACAATTTTTGGTTGACAGTTTATATTTCTTAGTTGAAAATTCATGTTTTTTGTTGAAAATTCGTCTTTTTTTAGCGGAAATTAATTTTCTTGGTTGAAAGTTGAATAACAATTTCAGTTGAGAATTCATAACATTGGTTGAAAATTTGTTCTTTTTTTGTGGAAAATTAATTTTCCAAATCTTTAAAAATCTACGTTTTGTTCAAAAAAATTTGAAATCTTTTGAAATCTTAAATTATTTTTGAAATTTTTTTAAAATCATTCGAATTTTTCCCAAGTTTTTTGAAAATAAAAAAAAAATACTGAAATTCTTCCACATTTATTTTTGACGTTTTTTGGAATCTTGAAATTTTGTTTAAAAAATAATTTTTCAGTATAAAGCGTAATTTTAAATTATCCCAGGAACTGTCTAAAAATAATAAACAATAAAGAAAAGTAAAGTGCAAAGTCGCTTTAATAACCTTAATGTCAAAAAAAAATATATTCTGCTACACAAATCGCCTCATGAAACGCACAGTTTTCAATTTATCCAATTCTTTTACAATAATGTTTACTCAGTTTTTAATGTGGTATAATATTTGTTAAACAATAATTTAAAATATGTAAAAAAATAGAATCGAAAAAACGTTTAAAAACTATCAAAAATAATAAACAATAAAAAAAATCGAGATCAAAAACGTTTTACTTTAAATAACCAATTCTTTTATGCTACTTTTTACTCAGATAATGTAGAATAATACTTCCTAAACAATAGTTCGACCCTAGGGTAGAATCTGAGGAAAAATTCTAAAAATATCTTAACAAATTAGAAAAATACTATGGAAACTTCCCTTTATGACCAACAAACAAAATTGAAAAATGTTAAATATTTCCACAGTTATTCTAATTTTTCGAAATCATCGAAATTTGACGTTTTATGTCAATATTTTTTTTAATTTAATTATGAGAGTTATTATGAGAAAAAGAAATTTCATAAATTTAAATTTTACTAATTTCAAAAAGGGCTAAATATGTACTTTATTTTTATTTTGAGTATAAAATACCTAAAAAGATCAGGAAAAAGTATTCTAATTACAATACGTTCCTCCTTAATTTCAGATTCCTCTTTTTGGAATAATGTCATCAGACAGTGCGGATCCCTTCTACTGGATTCGTGTGATCCTCGCCTCGAACAGAGGAACGTTGATGGAATTGGGAATTTCCCCAATTGTCACATCCGGATTGATTATGCAGCTCTTAGCTGGTGCAAAAATCATAGAAGTCGGTGATACCGCCAAGGATCGTGCACTTTTCAATGGAGCACAAAAATGTAAGAATTTTAATCTCTTTTCCCTATTCCCCTTTTTTTAAAAATTCCTCTTTTTCCCCTGTTTTCAAACAAATTCTCCTTTTTCCTTAAAAATTTATTCTTTTTGGTTGAAAAATCTAATACTATATTCTTTGTTCAGAATTCATCTCTTTTGGTCAAAAATTTTACAATTTGATTGAAAATTTCATGATTTTGTTGAATATTCAACTTTTTTGTTCGTAGGTCATCTTTTTTTTTTGAAAATTCGACTTTTCTGGTTGAAATTTCAACAGTATTCTAAAAAGTTCGTCTTTTGGCTTGAAAATTCCACTATTTTGTTTTTGGTTGAAGTTTTAAGCTTTTTTGTTTGAAAATTCGACGATTTTGTTAAAAAGTCACCTTTTTGGTCAAAAATTTAACTTTTGTTTAACGTTCGTCTTTTTGGTTAGAAAATTCGTCCTTTTGGATTAAATATTCATCTTTTTTAGTAGAAAAGTCATCTTTCTTGGTTAAAAATGAACTTTTTTGTTGAAAATTCAACTTGTCTTTTAAAAGGTCGTCTTTTTGGCTTGAGATTTTTTTAAATAGTCTTTATTGTACTGTTAGTCTTCTGTTTTGGTTGAAAATTTCATTATTTTGTTTAAAATTAAACTATTTTGTTAAAAAATCATATTTTTTATTGAAAATTCAACTGTCTTCTAAAAAGATTGTCTTTTTGGCTTAAAAATTCCACTATTTTGTTTTTGGTTGAAGTTTAATCTTTTTTGTTTGAAAATTCGACGATTTAGTTCAAAATTAATCTTTTTTTGAAAAATAAACCATTTGGTTATTTATTTAACTACTTTGTTGAAAATTTTATTATTTTATTGAAACTTAAACTCAAAAATTTAACAGTTTTGTTCAACATTTGTCTTTTTGGATAGAAAATTTGTCCTTTTGGATTAAAAAGACATCTTTTTTACTAAAAAGTCATCTTTCTTGGTTCAAAATGAACTTTTTTGTTAAAAATGCAATTGTCTTCTAAAAAATTCGTCTTTTTGACTTAAGAATTTGTTAAAGTCTTATTGTACTGTTAGTCTTCTTTGTTGGTTGAAAATTCTACTGTTTGGTTAAAAATTTATTATTCTGTTGAAAAATCAGTTTTTTTCAAGACATGTTTTGGTTGAAAATTCAACTGTCTTTTGAAAAAAGTTATCTTTTGGTTTGAAAATTTAACTATTTGACTTTTTAGCTTGAAAACACCATTTTTTGGTTGAAAATTCTCTTTTATTGGTTAAAAATTAATTTTTTAAACAGAAAATTCAACTATTTGGTTGAAAGTTCGTCTTTTTTTTGGTTGAAATATCAACTTTAATATTTTTCCTTAAGAATTCACCTTTTTTTGTTGGCAATTCAACTACTTGGTTGAAAGTTGAACTAATTTGTTAAATTTTTTTTTTCGTTAAAAATTCATCTTTTTGGTAGAAAACTTAATTATTTTGTTGTAAATTATCTCTTAGTCGAAAATGCAACGGGTTGAAAATTAACTTACTTTGGTTCAGGATTCAACTATTTTGTTGAAAATTCGAATTTTTTTGTTTCAAATAAAAATCCTTTTTTATTTGAAAAGTTATCTCTTTGGTTACAAATTTAATTATTTTGTGAAATATTCATCTTTTGGCAGAATTTTAATCTTTTTTGGTTAAAAATGCAACTGTTTGGTTGTAAATTAACTTATTTTGGTTAAGGAATCAAGTATTTTTTTGAAATTTTGTATTTTTTGGTTGAATTCAATTCTTTTTTATTTAAAATTAAAATCTTTCCTTTGTATTATCAATTATTATATTTTTGGTTGAAAATTCAACTATTTGGTTGAAAGTTGATGTGTTTTGATGGAAATTCATCTTTCGTGGTTGAATTAATCTGTTTTTTATTTTCAATTAAAATCTTGTTTGGTTGGTCAAGTTAAGTTTTTCTGCTTGAAAATTCATCTGACTTCTACATTTTTTATTTGAAAATTCGACCATTTGGTTGTAAATTCATTTTTGTAGGTTGAAAATTTATCTTTTCGGATTTAAAAGTTAAGTGTTTTCTAAAAAGATTAGACTTTTTAGTTCGAAAATTCTTCCCTTTTGGTACAGAATCTTTTTTTGTTGAATGTCAATTTCTTGAGCTGCAAATTTAACTATTCCATTTTTGGCTGAGAATGTATCGTTTTTAGTTGAAAATTCAACTGTTTGGTTGAAAATTCTTATTTTCGGTTTGAAAATTCAAAGTTTTGTAGAGAATTCGCCTTTTTGGCTTCAAAAATTATCTCTTTGATTGAAACTTTAATAACATTGTTGAAAATTCTTTTTTTTTTTTTGTAAAAATTTTTTTTAATTGAAATTTTAACTATTCCATTTTTGAGTGGTTGAGGATTAAAATTTAAAAAAAAATTTTTAGCTTTATTCAAGTGGTTGAAACTTCATCTTTTGGTAGGAAATTCATCTTTTATGGTAGAAAAGTCATCTTTTTTGGTTGAAAATGAACTTTTTTGTTGAAATGTCAACTTTTTGGGTGGAAAATTCAACGGTTTTCTAAAAACTTCGTATTTTCGGCTTGAAAATTCAACTGTTTTTGGTTTACTTTTAATATTTTTTGCTTGAAAATTATACGATTTGGTAGAAAATTTAACTATTTGGCAGAGAATTAAATTTTTTCTTGAAAAATCATATATTCGGGTCTTAAATTAAATATTTTTGTAGATAATTCGTATTTATTGCTTTAAAATTCTACGATTTTATTAAAAATTCGTAGTTGCAAATTCAACTAAGTTGATAGTTGAACTACATTGTTAAAAATGTATTTCTTAAAGTTTCACCTCTTTGGTTGAAAATTTTTTATCTGAAAATTTAACTATTCCATTTTTGGTCGGAAATTTATCCCTTATAAGTTGAAAGTTCATATTTCTAATTGGGAATTCAATTATTTCGTTTAAAATTTGTTTTTTGGTTGAATTCAACTGGTTGAAAATTCGCTTTTTCTTTTGAAAATTAATTTTTTTAACTGAAAATTTGAAGATTTCTGGTTTAACAAATATTTTTTTTAGTTGAAAAATCAACTATTGGGTGTTTAAAATTCATTTTTCTTCATTGAGAAATCTTCTATTTGGTTAATGATTCAATTTTCTCTTTAATTTGTTGTTTTCGTTTAATTCAAGTAGTAAGAATTTTGTCTTTTGGTTGAATATTCATCTTTTATGGTAGAAAAGTCATCTTTTTTGGTTGTAAATGAACTTTTTTGTTTGAAAATTCAGCAATTTAGTAGAAATTTTACCTATTTGGTAGAAAATTAACTTTTCCGTTGAAAAATCATACATTCTAGTTTTGAATGAAACGAATTTGTAGATAATTTATATTTTTGTCTTTAAAATTTAACAATTTTATTACAAATTCATCTTTCTTGGTTGAAAATTCAACTACTTAGTTGAAAGTTGAAATACTTTGTTAAAAATGTTTTCGTTTTGGTTTAAAACTTAATTTATTATTTGAAAATTTAACAATTCCATTTTCGGTCGGAATTTTATCCTTTATAAGTTGAATATTCATATTTCTGATTGAGAATTGAATTATTTGGATAAAAATTCGTCTTTTTGGTTAAATTCAACTGGTTAAAAATTCCTTTTTTTGTTGATAATTAATTCTTTTAGCTGAAAATTTGAAGATATCTATTTTGGTTCAACAAACATCTTTTTTAATTGAAAACTCAACTGTTTAGTGTTTAAAATTTATTTTTCTTCATTGAAAATTCATCTATTTGGTTAAGGATTCAATTTTCTTTTTAATTTGTTGTTTTCGTTTAATTCAAGTGGTTGGAAATTCGTCTTTTGGTAGAAAATTCATCTTTTATGGTAGAAAAGTCATCTTTCTTGATTGAAAATTGAGTTTTGTTGAATATTTCGGCTTGAAATTTTATGAATTTAAAGCGTTTCGTATTGAATTCAATATTTCACCTACATTAATTTTATTTAAAATAATTTATTCCCCTATTTTTGTGAAAAATCAAAATTAGCAAACTATTTATAGCCCTTGAATATTATTTTCGTTAATTAATCATTATTCGTATTTTGTGTTTTCTTTGAAACAGTATTTGGAATGGTAATCACCGTCGGCCAAGCGATTGTCTACGTGATGACTGGAATGTACGGAGACCCAGCAGAAATTGGAGCCGGTGTTTGTCTGCTCATCATCATCCAGTTGTTCGTTGCCGGATTAATCGTGCTCTTGCTTGACGAGTTGCTTCAAAAGGGATACGGACTTGGAAGTGGAATTTCACTCTTCATCGCCACCAACATTTGCGAAACGATCGTCTGGAAGGCATTCTCGCCTGCTACAGTTAACACTGGTACGATTTTTTATCTCATAACCAGGCCTCACAGACCGGTTCCTATATCTCCTATTTTACCCTATATTCACAGGGTGGCGACTTGACCGGGAAATGACCTGGAATTTTATTGACCGGGAAATGACCGGGAATTTAATTTAAAAACCGGGAATTTACTTCTGATCATAGCAAAATTCAAGAAATATAATTTCACTTGGAACAGGGAATGTTTTACATGGAATGGGAATTTTTTAAAGGAATTATAATTCGGATTGAGAAAAAAGAATTTTTAAAAATCCCTCTTTCAAGTCAGAATTCGTCACAATTTCAAAGTTCCCTCTTCTAAATTTTAGGTAATAAAAGTACTTCAAGCAGTTTTTAGAGTAGAAGTAGAATTTCAAAGAAGAAATATTTCTGAATTATAATAGAATTTTTTTTTACATTGTTCGTTGCGAATTCATCGTTTTTTAGTTAGAAATTCAACTACTGGGTTAAAAGTTAAACTTTTGTTAAAAATTAATTTATCTTTTTTTGATGAAAATTCAACTATTTGGTTGAAAATTGATATTTTTCATTTAATAATT